>APFE030454690.1:169900-284106 GCA_000404065.3 Pinus taeda | reverse complement strand
AGCCTCTCTCTCCTTGGTTACTTGGACATGGATCTCCTCCTTAAAGATATAGCCTTATGGGGATGAACAAGGCCTCTTGTAACATGAGCTTAGCAATTCTGAGACTTTGGGACTTAGAATTTTGGAGCTTGAAAAGTAGAATTACTAACTAGCTTGTCAAAGGCAAAGGGACAAGCTTATATAGAGAGAGGAGAAGGAGATAAGATCATCCACGAGATTCATGGGATTGCCCTCATCATTAGAAAGCTTCCATGAGAGGTGGAGAACTACTTCCCTTCCATGGAGATTCAAAGCCCAACTGAACTAACTCAAACTGTAATCAGTTCATGAATAGGTTAGGAAGAACCTTCGCAAGTTGGTTTGTTAAAAACTTTACCCAACTGGGTTGGCACTAGTGCGACTCTGATACAGAGCGCCAGCTGGCATGCCTCTTTTGGGGATTTCCCCCATTGGCATGAGCGATACACTGTGGAACAATGCCAATGGAAAAAGGGCTATATTTATGGGTATTTTGCAGAAGGTGTCTTCAGGGCATATGAAGTACATACTCAAGGGGATACAATGCAGGTGTTTTTAGGTTATGTCACTTCTCACAGGTCCCGGAATAGGTCCTCCAGTGTATGAGAGAAGGGGTAACAGGGATGGTGACAAAATACTATGTAACAAATGCCCCCTAAAGCATGAACCCCGAGAGAGAGAGGGGTGAAATGCCTTACAAGAACATGGTCGACTGAAAACACGGCCGCCATAGAACCTGCACGGAGTACATCTGATATCTCAAATACATGATGTACATGGTATGCGTGCAGCCATCCATAGCAGAGTACATAAAAAATGGATCCAAGGTATGGACATAACCATCCAACGAGGATCGATGAATAGACTTAGGCATGGTCACAGCCATCCAGTGAATGAGTCATGTAGTGATGATAATAATCCACAAATTGCAACCTGGATCTCAACAGAAAAAATCCAGGGTCTTGCACTCCATGTCGATCCGAACAAAGTACAAGTTCAAGCATGCGAATATGGGAGTCGAAGTCAAACATGCAGGAACATTGTCTGATTACCAGTTAATGATAAAAACTGTTAACAGACGTGAGAGGTACCACCAATAATGACAATGGTCCTCAAGGTACTATAGGTACAATCCACAGCGTGCGAATCAATGAGCCGGTGTCGAACACCTGTAGAATCATCTGATTGAAGGCCAATGATGAAACTCTCACGTCGAACACGAAGAACCTGCCATTGAGGCATGCAGGCTCCAAGGTACCTGAAGGGAGTCTCTAAGTCAATTTCTTGGATAATGAGCTGAAGTCGACAGGAAGTGACCTCGATCGAAGGTGGGCCATAATGTTTCCCACATCATCAATACAAGACAGAGAAGGATAAAATGTTTTATGTGAGCTATCAGAGGGAGGTTAAGTATTCTGCAGAGGTCAACTTCTCTTGAACATATCGGTGGCACAACAGTGGACTTGGCAGTATTTGACATCGAATGATCAGGGGTCATGATGACAAGGCGATGAGCAGATGAGAGGTCAAACAGGATAACCCAAACCCACGGAGGCAAGTGTGAAACAAGATGAGATGTCCCCACCCAAATACAAATGCAGACAAGTTCCATATTCAAGAGCGACATACTACCAAAACGATGATAATTGTGGTTCCTTTATTCCCCCACCATTTCTGGCGAGTACCCCGATTATTTTTGGATGACAAGCTTGACGGGGATAGCATATGCTTGGGAGGTGTCATTTCGACGGAATCTAATGTCATTTAGTTTTAGCGAGTCTGACAAAAGAAGAACTCGACATCTTTTCATGTTTAGAGAATTTGAAAAGACAACGGAAAAGTAAACTCCAGGGGTGTCATTTTTCGTAAAGTTGTGCCTCTCGAGCCCGAAAAAGTATAAAACAATGCTCGAAAGAACCGCCCGATCATTACGACTGAGGAGTACTTTTCATAAGTAGTGATTCCAATCTGAAAAAAGTAAAAAAGTGATCAAAACCATGTCACTTCGTGACCGTTAATGAACCGAAAACGACAAGGGTCCGACAATCTTTTCATTTTTAAACGGTCGAAAAAGGGTTTAAAGACGACCACCTCTCATTTCCATTTAACGAGTCGAGAGGACCAGCTCAGCATTCTTTTCACATTTAGAGAGCCAGAAAAGAGAAAAATATGACTCCAAAGTGACTTTTTCATGTATTTACTGAGTCTGAAAAAGTATAAAATACAACTCGTTTCATCGCCAAAGCTGCACAAACACCTGTCGCTGCACAAGAAACCGGTGTAAAATCCATTTTCAGCGCAAATATTCATAAAAATATCCATAAAATGACTTTTTAAAACCTATTTTGGGGTCAAAAAGTTATAAAATGGTGAAAATGGTAAAACAAAAAATTACTTTTCACTTTTTACATTTGGAGAGCGACATTAGGGCTTTTGGAGTGCGATCTTCAATCGGCGATTGCGATAGATTCAGCTGACCATTTGGAGCACTGTCAGTGTCAGGTAAGAGGTCTCATCCTTTGCTCCATTTCTATCTGTTTGAAATTTGTTTGAAATTGCTTTTTCATCCCCTATAAGGAGGATTTCAAATTTAAGGGTTGTGCCCATTGGCGCAGGTTTCGGGGACGGACCTGCGCCAATGGAGCAACTTTCCCAAAGGGCACACGCCCATGGGCGCGACTGTTTTAGAAACAGTCGTGCCAATGGCCGCGCGGGGTTTTTGGCAAACTTTTGACAAATTTCCTACAATTTCAAGTTACTCAAGGATCTAATTCATTGTTTTCGGCTTGTGTTCGCACAGAAATACGCGAAAATGGTGATTGTGTGGAAAGAACGAGAACATGACCAAGTGAACACATTGGCCTTGGCAGATGAGAACTGCATGGAGGCTCTCAGAGCATGTGGGCTGAAGAAATACTTCTTGTTTTCTTATCTACGAGCTCAGCCAGAGCTCTTACAGTATTTGGTCAACTTGTGGGACGTACAGAAACATGTGTTCTGAATACGGGACCAAGTATTGGAGTTAGACGTATCTGATGTCTACTTCTTTACTGGATTGTCATGACGGGGGCTGGTACCTCGACTGACCGGTAGCAGGCCATTTGGAGAGAGGATGGAGGAGGTGAAGGCCCGAGTTCGCCTAGGTGCAAGATACGGGTAGGGCAGATCGAAGGTGGATATCCCTACCGTCCCGGACTTAACACTTAGAGCATTGTTGTTCACCATCACATGAGCTGCGGGGGCACAGGCACCCCACGAAGCTACGAAGAACCATCTGATCCTGGCAACAGAGTGCCTTAGCCTGACACTCTTCAATTGGGCGTCAGCAGTGACGACCAATATGAAGAGGCAGCTGACCAAGGCCAAGCAGGGAAAGTTGCAGCAGTTCGGATATGGCTCCATCTTGGTGACGTTCTTCTTGGAACGTGTGCCAAGCTTTCAAGGCCAAGGGGCCTTTGTTCCTGATCCGACACCTCGAGAGCCGAGGATGGCTCGACGAGTGGCACTGATGCCGAGAGGTGGTGGCAGTCAGCAGATGTCTTTTAGACCTGAGTTTTTTGGGTGGCTTCGTCGCCAACTGATTGTGGTGGAGGACTGGCCGTATGCGGGGACAGACATCACCGAAGACCCTGACCTCCCTTTACCGGAGGGAGAGGACTAGAATGAGGAGATTGGTATGATCTCATTTTTTTTTTTTGATTTTGTTTTTTTATGATTTTTTTGGTTAGTACATGCTTGTCCTAATGACCTGTATATGCATATGCGGATGTCAGCCCAGAACATCTGGCTGGCATGTCTCCCATTGTGAGGAGACACCCAGCAGCAGTAGCAGTAGGAGCGGATCCTCAGGAGGAGGGCGAGGACAGAGGAGAGCTTCTTCAGAACCTCGAGGCCATCACTCGAGGGATTCCAGATTATGCTCGGCTAGCGGATGTCCAGCTAGCGTATCAGAGGCACACGGTGGGGGTGCCAAATCGCATCCACTGGCTCCTGAGACGTTTAGTGTGAGCGGTGATGTGCTACCATGAGCACCATCGAGACCAGATATCTAGGCTTTTTCTTTTCATGCATATTTTTTGAGAGACATGTTGTTTCCGGATGTATTTAGACAAACATCTGTTATTTTTTGATGATGCACGGGGTGCAAACATTTTGGACACACACACACACACACACATATATATATACATATTTTTTTATGGTTTATTGTACTTTATGCTTCTTGTATTATGTTAAATTACATGTTATGCAAATGCATATCCAACACATAATTAGCTAATGTATCGGTTAACATATTAAGTCGTCTTGGAATATGTTGATAAGTAATGAAATCAAAATCCCTTTCTAACAACTTAACACGCAAATACAACCTTAAGATCTGATGATCTCTGACGGAATAACGCTCGTTGAGTTGGTGGACAACAAGCTGAGAGTCCAAGTTCACAACCAATGTTCGAATGCCAAGGTTAATCGCCTCAGCCAATAATTCAATCACAGCACTATATTCAGCAACATTGTTCATTGTACAACCTATACAAACCCCTTGAATGTCTACTAACTCACCATGAGGATCGTAGATCACCCATGCCGCAGATGACAAGTTGTGTGTACTGTGGGAGGCACCATCAGTGAAACCAACATAAGGCGATCTAGACATCTGTCCAAGAAGCAAAAGGACACAATAAGCGGCAATCGCGCCAACACACCAAGACAAAAACATGAAAACATGCACACACAACACACTTGTTGAAAGCACACGTATATACAAAAGAGAGAGAGTGCCTAGACTCATGCATAGTATTTTTTCAAATAAAGCCCATTTCAGGGCTTATCCAAGGGATTCCCTTCGTAATCAATAAGCTCGTAGGCCCCTTTTTGCAAAACTCTTTTCACAATGTAGGGCCCATGCCACATAGGCTCAAATTTTCCTACCCCCAGCTTATCGTTAGCTTTATCATAGAGTAGTACTAAGTCTCCCTCAATGAAAGAGCGAGGATGAACAGTATTGTCGAAATGAGTTTTCTTTCGCTTCTTCTATGCTTCAATAGCTAAGGAGGCTAGATGATGAGTCTTGTCTAGCTGCTCTAAGTAAAGAAGGCGCTCTTCTACTGGAGTAGCATCAGGGAGCAATTTGACGGCTATCTTTAATGAGGGAATCTCACACTCAATAGGAAGGGTAGCCTCCAGTCCATAAACTAACTTAAAAGGAGAGAAACTGGTGGCGTCCTTCACGGAGGTGCGGTAGGCCCACAAAGCAGAGAACAACATCAAATTCCAATTAGACTTATGCATGCCAAGAGTTCGTTGAAGCATCGTGACCAAGACCTTGTTCACGACTTCCACTTGACCGTTTTCCTAAGGATAGTACGGGGTTGAACTATCATGCCTTAGGCCCAACTGGGTTGTTAGCTCGGTCATCATGTGATTACAAAAATTCTTTCCGTGATTAGTGACGATGGCTTGGGGCACTCCGAACCGCGAGATAACATGGTTGAACAAAAACTACACCGTGGTGTGACCTTCTTCAGACAATGTAGGCATCGCCTCGGCCCATTTCATGAAATAATCAACAGCAACAATGATGTACCCATGCCCCCCGGCTGAGCGAGGGTTACAAGTCATATAATCGATGCCCCAGTTAGCAAAAGGACTGACGGTTACAATGGGGTGCAGTGGAGCAGGGGGTGTACGCATCTTCCGTTGGTAAATTTGGCACTCATGACATGAACAGACGACAAGAATGAAATCCTTGAAAATGGAGGGCCAAAAGTAGCCAGCACGGAGGATTTTTTGTGCAGTGGCATATCCAGACATGTGACTGCCACAAGCACTAGAGTGGCAATCATTTAAAACACTCTCTGCTTCTTCGAAAGTCAAGCATCGGCGAAGAACAAAATCAACACCGAAACGGTACAGGGTGTCTCCAATGATGCGATATGGTTGGGCTTGATGTTGGATCTGTCGACTATTATCCTTAGAGGTCTCGGGACAGATGGAGGACGTCTGCAAGTAGACAATAATATCCCCGTACTAGGGATCGAGGGTGCTAATGAGGAAGAGAGTTTCATTCGGAATGGAATCCTCTAACTGAGAGGAGGCAGTAGTAGATGGAACATAACATAACAGTTTAGCGAAGACAAGTGATTTCTTAGACTTGGCAGCAGTAAATTCCAAGTCGAACTCTTGGAGGATGACTATCCACTTCGAGTATTTTCCCCCCAACAACTGACGTGACAAAATGTAGGTCATTGGGTTGCAATCAGAGATCACTGTCGTGGTACGCAACAAGATGTAATGATGGAAGCATTGAACGGCACAAACAATGGCCAATGCCAACTTCTCGACATAAGCATATCGAGACTATGTGTCTAACAAATTGTGGCTAAGGTAATAAATAACATGTTCAGTGCCATCATCATCATCCTGAACTAGAACCATGCCGATGGTGGTATCGGCAGCGGCCAGATACAAAGTGTAATCGCGATGGTAATTTGGAGGCCGCAACAAAGGGGCAAAAACCAGAAAAGTTTTAATATGTTCAAAAGAATCTTGAGCTATGGCATCCCATCAAAACGGGGTGTCACGCTTCAGTAACCACGTGAAACCTTTTGCCACCTCAACATAATTCGGGATGAATCGTCGTAAAAGGTTTACTTTACCCTGCAAGCTCTGCAGTTTCTGCAAAGAAGCAGGGGGAGGAAGATTCATAATGGCCTCGAATTTAAGGGGATCCAAATGGATGCCCTCCTAGGAGACAATAAACCCGAGAAGTCAGCCAGATTCCATGTAGAAGACACATTTATGTGGATTAAGTTGAATATTTTAGTGTCGACAGCGGAGAAAAATTTCGTAGGGATGCGACGGATGGTCTTGGCGCTTATCTGAATGAGCGGGAAGGTCATCCAGATAAGGCTGCATGATGTGCCGGATATCATGAACGACATAAGACATCGCACGTTGGAAAGTGGCACTGACATTCTTGAGACCGAAAGGGAGCTTTTTATAAGTGAAAGTACCCCACGGACAGATAAAGGCCATCTTGTGTTGATCAACGGGTGTGATATTAATCTGGTTGTATCCAGAAAAGCCATCCATAAACGAATATATCTCAATCCCAGCACACTCATCAATGAGTTGGTCAATGAAAGGTGTGTGGTAGTTATCTTTTGGGCAGGCTTAGTTAATATCGCGATAATCGACATAGATGTGAATAGTACCCTATTTTTTATCCACAGGGACAATGTTAGAGACCCAATTTGTGAGTGGGATGGGGTAAATGAAACCAGCTTTAAGAAGCTTTTCAACTTCCACTTTGCTTGCTGCAGCCTTGCGGGGGTGCACAGGGTGTAAACGCTGACGAATAGGTTTAGCTCCTGGATATGTAGATATCTCATGCACTACGATGCTTGGATCAAGGTCGGGCATCTCTTCATAATACCATGTGAAAACGTCACGAAACTCGCGAAAAAGAGCTATATAGATTTGAATTTCCTCAGGAGTGCAAGTGACTCCTATGTAGATGTGCTCGACAACCCCTGGTTTGACAGAGATGTCGATAGGTTGAGTCTGCGTAATGTTCCCAAAATTCCCTTCAGAAGATACTTGATAGACCTGAATAGGTGTCTGAAGAGGTTGTGAAGGGAGACACAGAGCAAACCGCTCGAGACAAGCCAACGTTTCCCAAAGTGTAGGGAGAAATGAGGAATGGTGATGAAGATTGAACCACGGAGGTTCCTCGAGAGACATTGTCTCTATGATGGCTTCGTCGGATGGAAATATTTCCTTTAATGGATCCGAGGAGGCACATTCTCCAAGCCAAGGGTAATAGTCATATGAGTCAAGAGCTCTGCTTAAAGAAGCAGATTCAGCGGGAGGAGCCGATACAGCAGCGATTTCAATGTAGTTGAGCTCGGCGGGACTCAACGGCATCTCCTTGCCCCACGATTCTATCTGGTCAGAGGAGGGGAGGACCCAAGGATCATAATGAACCAAAATCATATTGATAGAGGTGAGGTTTGGAGGTGGGAGTGAAAAGACACCCATGAGGGCGGGATCTTTGAATAGCCTGACTCCCACACTCTCAAAAGGGATGGAGGTATGCTCCATGAAAGGCACATTGCCTTCAGAAGAAGAAGTGAAGAAGCAGAGTTGGTCTACCATGACAATTTTCCCTTGGTGAGGGAAACGAATGACACAGAAAAGGGACGAAGCCACGGCACACATGGCATATGTCCAACTCTGGCCCGGCAGGAGGTTGTAAGTAAGATTTGCATCAACGACCTTAACTTCCACTTCAACGGTTTTCCCTTCCAAAGTAATCGACAATCATTGAAGGATACCATACGGACGAGATTCTCTCCCATCAAAGGCTTCCAGCATCGTGGGAGATTGGCTCAAAGTCGGAGACCTGATTGCTTTCCAACAAGCAACAGACATGATGCAAGTTGACGCGCCTTCATCAATAACCGTACGATGAATCGTTTTCGAATTGATGATGACTTATATGAGGAAGGTGATCTGATGAGGCAGCCTTGGGACATGGCTCGTGAGATCAAAGGTGATCAAATCTGAATCTGTCAGGTCGATGCCACTGATAGCCAATAGCAGGGACTTGCTCTGAGGGGGGAAGCTCTGGAGAAATTCTAAAGTGGACATAGTCGACGGAGCCTGTGCTAAGTCCTCAACTATGCTATAGTGCTTGGCAGCATGAGCGTTTGGGTTGTAAGATGATCTCCGAAGTATTCCTTTGGGAGGGGGTCGGATGGTCATCTCAGTACTAGGTCTCTCAACATGGAGCAGACCAGAACTGGATGGAGGAGCGCTTGAGGGGATCTCAGGCTCCTTCCTAGTGGATGACGGATATTCCTTTGTTCGAGTCGTTACATGAATGGGAATGGTTCCAGCCATGAATACTTGGGAACCAAAGGGAGAAGAAGACGAAGATGGATCGGCCACCATTTGTGACTGTTGAGAGGGGAAAGGTTCTTTCAGAACTACAGGAATCCCAAGAGCGCCTTTCAATAAACAACTAACCTCGGACCGCCTTGGGTAGTCTTTGGTGTAGTGATCCTCATCACAGATAAGACAAGGATACTTTGGTTTACACTTGGCCCCTTCCTCGGGTGGAGGTTTGGAGGAGTCCTATTTGGGTTGCTCAGATTTATTCTTTGATTTCCCCTTTTTCTTTCCTTTTGAGGCTTTGTTCACCATGGTGGATTGAACGGTGTTGACCTTGAAAGTAGTCCCAGAATTAGAACCACCTTGAGAAGTGTTTTCATTTGAAGCATTCGATTTTTGCTTCCTAGGGTTTGAAGATGATTTCTTCGACGACGGATTTACAGAGCCAATAACCCCATTAACAGATGGCTTTGGTGGAGCTTTGGATGTACTGCGTCTTGGGGCATCAGGAAAATACTCATATAAAGTACCTGACTGAGAATAAACTAAGTCAAGGTACTGAGCACGCGTGATAGCTTGCTCTTCAGTCACACAAGCTCCCATAGCAATGTCCCGTGTGATCTTAGGAACAAAGGAAGTTGTGAACCAATCGGTTAGGAGTTGATCAGGAATCCAAAACTTGATCAACCGACGATGCCATCTCCATTCATGTATATGATCAGAGATGTGTGTGGCCGTGTCCTGTTTGAGAGACGTCAAGAGATGGGTTCCCGTCTCATACTGAATGGGTAACTAAAAATGAGTGAGGAACGCCATTGCCAATGAATTAAAATCTTGAAAAGACGCACAGGTCAATTTAATGTACCATTTAGCAGCCGAGCTGATGAGAGTCCTTTGGAACAGGCGGAGCCAGATTGAATCGTCAAGCCATGAATTCGACAAGCACCAAAGATGATAAGTCATTACATGGGCTTGAGGGTCCTCTCCAGCTTTGCCATCAAATTTGGGACAATTGTTGGGTATCTTGGTTGGAACTGGCGGCTAGTGTGGATTATGCAAGATAAGATCATTGGTTAATTTAGACACATCTGGAAGTTCCAACGTTGCTAAGAATGGTAGCTGAGGGTTGAAGGACATCTGCGGTTGTGGATATGAGGTAGGGCCAGAGTTCCACCCAGTTGCTGGTTGCCCCCATTGACTTTCTCCGGACGGACCAGGTCCAAAAGGACCCTATCCATAGGGACTCTGTCCATAAGGGTTATATCCATATCCGGACGGTTGATTCTGGGTCTGCCCCTCAGCGCCCCATTGGTTACCATACTGACCTGCAGGAGCAGCATTTGGTTGCTGGTAATTTTGATAAGGAGCGACCTGCGGCTGTTGATAATTTTGATACGGGGCAAGATGAGTTTGCCACTAGGGTTTCTGGTATCCATACAGTTGTTGGGCTCCATACTGAGCCTGGGGACCAGGCTGCGCTTGGTAAGAAGGTTGGGATTGAAACCCACCTTGCGGGTGGAGACTAGTTTGAGTATGGGGCTGAAAACCGGGTTGAGCTTGAGAAGCAGGGACCATCTGTATGCCCGGTTGAGCAGACCTAGAAGGATGTCCTTAGGAGGACTGAGGTTGGGCCATCTGGTCGAAAGGTTGCCCTGGTTGAGTTTGGGATGGACCTACTTGCCCAGAAGGTTGAGCTTGCTGGGTGTTAGGTTGTCCTTATGCAACCGAGGGTTGCCCTTGCGGACCAGATGTCTGACTAGGCTGAGCAGTGGGATGGCCTTGCTGCATGTAAGGCTGACCACCCTGCCTAGAAGGGTACCCTTGCTGGATTCCAGGTTTTCCTTGTTGCGCATAAGGTTGTCCTGGATTCCCATAGGGTTGACCCGAAGGGTGTCCCTGCTGGACCCCAGGTTGTCCTTGTTGAGCATAAGGTTGTCCCGGGTTTCCAGAGGGTTGCCCAAGATAGGTAAAAGATGGACCACTGTAGGCTGAAGGTTGTCCCTCGGAAGGTTGTCCTTGCGAGCCTCCAGGTTGCCCCGGAAATGTTTGGCCATAATACTGCTACCCATAATTAGGCTGTGTGTAGGATGGCTGACTTTGATACGATGGTCCTTGGTATGGCTGCCCTTGATCCAGATGGATTTGGCCACCACCATAACCAGTGGTACCCCAAGCGATATTCAACGGAACTGAAACCTCAACAGCGGGCTCAGCTGGCAATGAAGTATACAAATGATGCCCTACAGGGTCATAATAAGGGCCTTGCGCACCTGGATTCTGGATAGTATGCAAATATTGAGAATATTCCCCCCTGCTGGAATGGCACCAGAAGAAGGTGGGGCACTAACAACTCTGGCTGTATGTGCCGATTGACCACTATGTACTAGACCGCGTGACGGGCCGGCAACAGTAGTTACGATTGAAGCTGGCGTAACGGCACTAGAAACCAGAGTCGAAGATGCGACACAACTTGTCGGATTGGTCGGAACTTACGTGACAATGGTATTGTGAACTTGGGAAAAAAAGATCCCGTAGTGGGAATGATGTTATGATCCCACATGGTACTTGAAGAGGAGTTCCTAGAGCCCATGGCATCCCTCAGAGCCCTATAGCGTAAAGGCACTGTAACACCGAGAGGGGTGACAGTGTAGGGCGTAGATATGATCGAGGATGTGGCTGGGATAGAAGTCTCGATACTTGACACCATAGGTGTTTCACTCGCTACAGGAGATGTGTCCTCCATATCAGAGGAAGCCATCGGGGTCAAAACACCAGTAGGAGTAGAGGGAAAATCCTCTTCGTAAGGTTCCCAAACAGGGTTCCAAAACAGATCGTGAAGCTCGTCTTGTAGGGCACGAGAGCTCAATGGTTGGACACTTGGAATAACAGGAAACGTGTCACCACAAACCAGTGTCTTAGGAGCAAAATAAGAAGGAGACCCTTGGTTACTAGGGATGGGAGATGGGATCGATGGATCTGCCAGGATGATTGAATTCAAAAAATCCTAGACAAGCTAACGAGGAAAGACCCTACTCAAAACTAATGCAAGCAAGATCTAACAAGGTAAGTGTGATCATGGTCAAATAAATTTTAAGGCATTAGGACACAACTTGACCTTTTCATTTTTTAAGAGTCGAGAAAACGACAAAAATATGACTCTAGTTGCCTTCAAATGTTTAGTGAGCCCGAAGTGACAAATGCTCAAGTGAGCCTTTTCTTTTAAGGAGTTTGAAAAGGATAAAAAAGTGACTACTCAGGAGAAACTAGGCAAGGGGTTTACCAGACAATCCATAAAACTGCATATACACCATAGCAATCATATGAAAACCAAGGACTTTCCGTATGGCAGTCAATCTTCCTGAATGCTTTGTTCAGTGCGTTACAGGCTGTAAGGCGGTAGACACGACTTCCTGTGGATCAAGGATGATAACCTAGTGGAGTCTCCCCATATATACTCGACGGTACGTGGGAGCACAAGTCCGTACTAGACCACAGTTGAGTCACAAAAGGAGGAATCACCCAACCTTAAGTTGAAACAAAAGTGACTAGGTTTAACGACGCTGGAGCACGTCTCTAGGCTAGACCTATAGAATGTAAGCATTATGTTCCAATGCGTTTTTAGATTCATTCAATTTATTTTAAAGTTGATCTTTTGTTAAGTTTCGGTTTTCAGGTCCTACCGTATGTAGTCTCTCAAAATCCCTAAATGCAATCTATATGCCAAAACATGTCATTTCATTCGATGAATGCTAATTACGAGAGAGTTGAAGAGATTTCATGCAAACGAAACGATCACAAAACAAAAAAGATCTTCCCTAATGCAACTAATGCAAATTAATAAACTTTTCTTTAAGATCACTAAATCACTAATCGAAATGAAAAGTTCTAATTTTCATTAGCTAATTTAAAGCAAAAGAGACTTTTCTTTTCGATGATGGCAAAATGCACTAAACAACTTTGAGAAATAACACAAGCAAATTCTATCCAATACAAGCACGTTTAGTTCCTCAAATCACAAATCAAACATCCAAAGAACCAAAAAGATCCCAAAGACAACAATGAGCCGTGTGATCTAGGGTCAAAGTGAGATGAAGCGGAATTCAAGTGAAGACAAAGCAAATCACCCAAATAACGCAACAAAATGATCCACAACTACCAAAAAACTATAAGGGAGCAAGTAGAAGAGTCGACTGGACCACAAAAAGATCAAAACACCTGAGGAAGGCTCGATTCACAAGGCCACTAGATGCCCTAGGGCTAGAAATGCGAAATCGATAGAAAAAAGCAAACACCCAAAGGGTAGCAATCAAAGCCAGTCAAATCATACTCCAACACACTCAAGTAGTTTGAAAAAGGTACTTAGGACAAAACCCAAGCTCAAAAAGTTCACAACCAAGCAAACTTCAAAATTTTATAGGTTGGCACAACTGTTAGGCTGCAACAGGTGCCTTTCAGGAATTGGCGCGGGTTGTAACTGTGCAACTTGCGCCAACTAGCGTGACTGTCAAGCTATAAACTAGCGCCAACCGAGTTTGCTATGGAAAAATAAAAACAAAAGAGCCAAGGCCAAAACAACAATACCTAAGTACTCCAAGAAGAAAGAAGCAACACAGGCATTCAACCCAGAAAGCTAAACAAGCAGGAGAAACCAAGGAAATAACCAAGAAACAAGGCAAGTTCCAAGCCATTAATTTTGTAAACCAAACCAGAGATGGACTGAAGTAGCATTGATCTACTTCGCTAATGCAAATCAATAGCATTTCGAAGGCTCTCTAGCTAGACTTGAGGCTCCATCCAAAGTTTACAAATCAAACAACAAGACAAGACAAACAAACAAGGCAAAAGCCAACTCCCCAGCGGAGTCTTCAAACTGTTGTACAGGTAAATCCCCTCTATGGACAAAGGCAATCCCACTAGCCTAAATGGGGTCTAGCAACAATCAAACAACGCTAACACACAGGTTCCTAATCGCAAAGTAAAGACCGATGATGAGGGCCTACCTCAAATCCCACGCTAGTATTTGTAGAAGAGTCGTCACTCCCATTCTTTCGCTTCAGCTGGTCACAATCCCCACGATCCTCATGAACGGACACCTGCACACAAGACAAATACAATAAACAAATCCAAGAAATGCAACTATGTCTCAGTCAAAAAGGATACAACTCAAACATCATGATAAAGACAATAAGAGTGGAACCATAATGATAGTCGTCTATTATTATTGATAAACAAAAGAGAATACAACCAAGTTCTAACGTCAAATCGTCCCTTGGCTGGGTGATCAGAAACACATTCCTTGCAAAGCTTGTATGGGATGGGGAACAAGCCTCTCTCTCCTTGGTTACTTGGACATGGATCTCCTCCTTAAATATATAGCCTTATGGGGATGAACAAGGCCTCTTATAGCATGAGCTTAGCAATTCTCAGACTTTGGGACTTAGAATTTTGGGGCTTGAAAAGTAGAATTACTAACTAGCTTGTTAAAGGCAAAGGGACAAGCTTATATAGAGAGAGGAGAAGGAGATAAGATCATCCACAAGATTCATGGGATTTCCCTCATCATTAAGAAGCTTCCATGAGAGGTGGAGAACTACTTCCCTTCCATGGAGATTCGAAGCCGAACTGAACTAACTCAAACTGGAATCAGTTCGTGAATAGCTTAGGAAGAACCTTTGCAAGTTGGTTTGTTAAAAACTTTACCCAACTGGGTTAGCGCTAGTGTGACTCTGATACAGAGCACTAGCTGGCACTCCCTCTTTGGGGGATTTCCCCCATTGGTGTGAGCGATACACTGTGGAACAACGCCAATGGAAAAAGGGCTATATTTATGGGTATTTTGCATAAGGTGTCTTCATGGCATATGAAGTACATACTCAAGCGGATACAATGCAGGTGTTTTCAGGTTATGTCACTTCTCACAGGTCCCAAAATAGGTCCTCCAATGTACGGGAGAAGGGGTAACAGGGACGGTGACCAAATACTGTGTAACAGGTCATGTACACAGGCATCTTTTAGCTTCCTGAGGTCGACGCATATTCTTATTTCACCCTTCTATTTTTTCTCCTATACCACCATAAGACTCACCCAGTCGGATTCTTCCACTGGTTGAATAATTCCGGTTGTGAGTGTTTTGTCTAATTCGTTGTGGACCTTTTCTTTATAATTTGGATTCAGGAAGTAGGGCCACTGCTTAAATAACTCCACGTTGGGTTTCAGGGTGATCCTCATCGTCCCTGAATCGGCGACGATCCCTTTTAAGTCCATAATTTTGGTCAGGAACAAGTCTTGGTATTCACGGAGTAACTCAATGACCTTATTGACCGTGGTTTCATCCCAATAGTCCCCAAGCATTGCGTATTTTGGTTCTGCCTCCATTCCAATGTTGACCTACTTCTTCCTTAGTGGCGCGGTGATGTCAGGGTCTTCAAGTGATGGCCCATGAACTGCACGAAAGTCTTCTACTTCTGAAATGTTAATGTTCTGTGGGTCCTCATCATCTTCCTCAACATTCACGTTATAACACTCCAGTGCGCTACTGAATTGCATCACCCATTCTTAATGAAATACTTCCATTGGCTCTTGTGGTATTCTAAAGATAGTGGCTTTCATTAATTGTAGCGCATCATCCATAGTATCTAACCAACAATCTTCAAATGTGAACGTTAACAAGAATCCCTCGCGCAACACATCCCATTCGCCCGTACCATGGCATAGCTCTATCCCCGTATACCAATTCATGGTTATGACATCTACGGTGTGTTAGAATAGGTGCACCCATTCAAGTTGTGGCTCTTATCCATAAGCTTTGGTCCATTTCGCAAGGTGTGTGCGTGGATCATCTCGTCCATCATATTTTTCTACTAGCCGTACTTGGGGTTTTCCAAATCATAGGTGCATCATCCTTCTACATCTATTCTAGTCTTCAAAAGTGCCTTGATGCATACCCCACCATCGTGTGGGTGTTGCGCGCAGTGCCCACTTCAGTGCATCGAACCGCTACTGCTCTGGTACTGCATTTTCGAATTTACTTAGAAATTCATCCACTGTGGACAATCCATCATATGTTGGCCACTCCATTGCCGTTGTTTTTATGCAACACAATGACCTTATCATCATGTTGCAGTTCAGTGTGGTTACTTCGTGCAGTGGATTCTACCATTGCTCTATCTCTTCGTCTGAATCCGAAGTGCAGGAGCTTTCATGCTCCCACGAAATCCTTCCATATGCAATCAAATTCACCCAATATTCTCCTTGTGCAGTTATCTTATAGATATGGTTGATATCATCATCATTATCATCATCACACACCGATTTAGTGAATCGTGCTCCCTCGACTGGATCCAGTTGTACTATTACGCGTAGTGACTTTTTCTCAAAGGTAATTTTGCGCTTCTTCAGATTTATGACTCTGTTCATATCAGTAGCCCAGTCCACTCCTAGTAGTGCGAGATAGGGATTGTTGTCATCGACAATCTCTATCACTTCAAAATCCGCCTGCGTGCTTGCGGCTTCAATATCGATTATCACTCCTTGCAATCTTCCCATGGGCAAAATCTTCTGTTAGTTTTCCATTCGTAACTGAATAGGGGATCATTGTGATGTGGCTCTACCTATGCATTCCCATGTTTTCTTTAGTAGTACATTCACGTCCGAACCCATATCCAGGATTATTTGATCCATTTTGTACTCACCTATTTGCGCAGTCAACCTCATCTCCCTTCCTGTGTGCAACACATGCTTTCCTAGTTTTTGGATCACGCATGGTTCTCTTGACCCTGTGCACCTAATGATCAATTCCTGTAGCCCTTTGACTACCATGCTATTGTGCAACAGTTTCATGCATGTCTCCAGAAAGGTAGTGAGCATGGAAGGATCCATCCCTGGTTCTAGTTGATCCTTACTACCTGAAGTAGAGGCCTTCGTGAAGCTCTTCTTAGCTTCCATGAATGTCTCTTTCGTGTGTTCTAAATCAAACTCGGTTTCCTTTGTAGGAGCCTTGCAATCCCACGTGCTTTCTTCTAGCTGCTTCCCTTTATCATCTCCCGTTGTCACACCGCTCCTGAGCATCATGTTTATATTGGGGTCTTCTTCGCGCGGTTCTAGATCTCATCATTTGTAAATTCTGGGTCGGAAGGGGCTAGAGTACCCCCTTTTCACACATCTTTCCTATCATCAAAGGGAAATCTTCTGCCTCATGATACAACTGACTATAGTACCAAAATGATATCCTATTTAGGTTCATACAATTGCGTGCATAATGCCCTGGTACTCTACAATTGTAGAAAATTACCTAACCGCGACCCCTTCCTGGTCCCATTCCACCTTGACCTCAACCACTCCCCTAAAACCCAGCACACAAAATCCCTACATTTGGGTCGAGGGCTCACATTTTGGCTTGCACCCTATAGGTAGGAATCTGATCCATCATTATTTCATAGCTTTGGTAGGTGTGTTCATCATGGCCTACCGACCTGAAAAAATTACAAAACAACTATTGGGACGTCTGTGTATACTTCTATAATAGATGACAATTATCCATGGTATGTTTCCCTCCTATCTGGTAGATTGCACACCATAATGCAGACACCGCACTCAGCCCCACTTGTGCCTCTGATCTTAACGGCATTGGCCCACCTCCTACCAAGTAGTTCACGAATAATGGATAGTGATATTTGTTGTGGCTCCGACCCTTGCATTTTATGCACCATACTTCCTCACGTGCCTCTGGCCGAGGTGCCCTATCCTATTTCAACCTCTACATTTCTAGACACAGATTCTATAGTTGTGCATGAATTTGTTGGACTCCCAATCTGGGGTCTTGTATAGTGGTCTCATGCAACCTCATTTCCATCTCCAATGCTTCGGCTTGGGTGGGAAGTTTTTACTGTGACAGCGTTGTCCTTAAGTGTGGTGTAAGTGAGGCCACAAACCATGCGTGATGTTGTGCATCTGTTAACGTCATATTGGCTTCATAGATCATACTCTTTAGTCTTTGGTCCAGATCCCAAGGGGTCTCACCTGGGAGCATTGCGATCTCTTTAAACCCAATGATTGAATGCATCTTTGATTTTGGCCTGCTAAATTCCCTGTTCAATGCATTCTGGATCTCTGTAATTCCTACGTTCGGGAAGTCATTAGAATGCTTGAGATTCCATGTTAATGCATGATCCTGCAGTGTGCTCACCAGCATAGCCTTTTTTATGTTATCATCCACAACACCCTATGCTTCCCATACTACTCTTGCTATGAACCAGAATCGGTTTGGATATTCATTACCTACTCCTCTGAATACTAGTAGTCTGATCGTGCTCGCCATACTAAATTGTGGAGGTGGCGGAGGTGGAGTGGGTGGAGATGGAGGTGGGGGGTGAAGTGGGTGGTGGTGTGGGTGGAGGTGGTAAACACGAAATTTTCTGCCTTATCAAACTGACTGCGCTTCTCAGAGAAACCTTCGTGAGCTCATCCTCACTCTCCAACAAGGGTGAAATTAAGGGACTATTTTTTAATTCTTCACTTCTGTAGATCTTTCCTCTCCATGTAGTCCCAAACATTAATTTATTTGCATAACCTCCTTTTCACACAATAGCATCTTAATCCAAGTGTTCAAATATTTAACATACTTACCTCACAGTCCCTTGAGAAAACGTCGCTCTGCCTCACTGTAGCTTGAGGTCGTGTCTACCATGAACTCAGTGATAAATCCTCCTATTATTCGGTCGAGCCAGTGGTTCACAGCTCGTGGTATCTTCTCTTCCAAGGCTTCTAGTCTACACACTAGTTTCGGCATCTAAACTATTGGTTTGTCAAGCCTACACCTTCCCTAGTTGTCTACCAATTTTTGGATCCACTCATACAGCTCACATGGAAAAGATGCAAAAAATATTTCATGGATTTTAGTGTACAAGTAGAAATCCAACCACTGCTCCTTAGATACTCATGGATTTTTGTTTTCCTATGCCACAAAATCGTGAATATTCTTGTCCAACCACTCTTCAATCTCTTTCTTTGTAGGGTTCTAGTGGCAAGACATCAGACATCCTTTATGTAGATCCTGGTCCTGGCAACGGACATTTGTTGGCTTAGTGGGGCCTGATCCAGGTTCAGAGGTGATTCAAACAAGAAAATCCCGATACTACTGGCCCTTTCGGCAATAGCCCATGGAGTACAGACTGAGGTCTCACCCGAAGTAGTATGGGAGGGTGCTAGAACCAAGTTTCCACACCCTTGGGATGTCTATTGGGCTTCTAGAGGTCCACGGTCTGACCTATCGCTATGCACATTTATGATCCCTTCGCCACCTACGGTGTGGCTTCCATGTAGCCCTGCTCGGGGAACGACCCATATAATACCCAAGTTCCTCACTTATTAACCGACTACTTAGCTTATTTGTATAAGATTTATGGTTATTACATCTTATCCAACATTTATATCAGTGCGCGCAATACATAAATGAGCATAAACATAAATAAGATAAGCACAAAAATTACACATAATTAAGAATCAACTTCTCTTTATTAGCTTTTTGTCCCGATTACAGACTCAACTCCACCCTATGCACTCAACTGTGGACTCTACTAGGCCTTTGCGCACTCAGCTACTGAGCCTCTTCCTACTACTACAACCCAAGATACTTATAGTTCTACTCTAAGCTCGAACCATTCCTTCGCTACTCTTCCTATCATCAACTGACTTTACAACTTAGAGCCTCACTCTATTTATACAATCCCATGGTCGGTGGGCCATGGGTAGGTCCATCATACACTAATTTACAATACAATGCTTAGGGTGGACAACCCTATGATTCAATTGTACACTTCACACTCCGCGCCGACAATTTGCGGAGTTCTACACCATCTTTGACCAAATCTTGGGCTTTGAGCCCCAAAACCTATTGTGGGGGGATTCCATGCCTGACAACCAACCTGTAGGGCTACGCAGAATTCAAGGAAAATATTCACCATGTGTCAATCAGGGTGTAGAAGGACCCTTCGCAAACATGGTATGACTTGCCTTACTTGGCAACGTATGATGCCATTGATGCAGTACTTGATCGCTGGCCGACAAAGTTGTGCACTACAACATACTTGGTGGTGGGAGCAAGCAAGTCTGCCGCACAGTACAAGAAGGAGGAGGCCAAGCTCAAGATGATATAGTTGGATGAGAAGAGGAAGAAGGAGGCTGCTGGCAAGGCCCAGGTAGAGCGCGATGCTACTTAACATATGGAGATGCAAAGAGGTGGAATAGAGCATGGCTCTAACAAAGTCACAAGGTTGCCTTCGCTCGAGATAAAGGAAGAGACAAATGAGAAAATAGAGCAGCGTGACGTGGACCCGCAGGTGACATCTGCTTGCATCAAGTATCCATGCGAACAAGAGAAAGGAGGGTCGAGGAAGAAATCCAAGGCCACTAAGACGTCATTGGACCCAATCACCCTCACAGAGGGTGATTTGCACAACATTGGAGACACTGTGCGAGACGTCACCGCGGAACACCTACAACAATTTTAGCAGCAACAACAACTAATATTGGGGGCCATCTAGATAGGTCTACAGGAGTTGCAGACCCATGCATCACAGGCTGCCATGATGTCCACCAACCTCACTATCAGCACTTCAGAAGCTACCGAGATGTTACGCGCGAAGGTCTCTAGCACGATAGTGGTGCCTGATGGAGCACTAACCATAGAGAATGAAGTTGATAGGCCCACTGTCAGTGCCCTCAAGGGAGTGGGGTTGAATCTAGTAGCACTCCCTGGTTAGGTGCTCCACCTATTGCAGGATGGACTGATCGTAGAGCTAAAGGCCCATGAACACCGCGCCCTGCAGGTGATCAACGAGTAGAGGATTAACAATGAGTAGATGGCCCTACAGTGAGATTTTTCCATCATCACCATGACCAAGGTAACCATCCAAAATAAGAATATAATTCAGGTCATGGAGGAGGCATGCCGAATGGTCCAGAGTTGGCCATTCTTAAGGAAGAGCTGGTTGAGGTGCACGTCAGAAATCTTGCTACAGTGGTGCACAATGCTCGCACAAATATGGCTAGGGTTTAGCTGGAGTTGAACCTACATATTACCGATTCACGGAATTATAGTTGAAGGCCTAGCCTTAAAATCCACCAGAAGTGAAGGAGCAGCTTACAACCTCTATCACAGAGACAATAACGGTGGTTGATAGTGCAGTAGCAAACTGCACACAACTTTTTGAACAATCGTTCGAGGTCTTGACGAGCCTATAGGAGGACTGTAATGTACAACGACTAGAGACAGAAGTGCGAGAATTATAGTAGTACTATGACAAGGTAAAAGGCATAGAATGAACTATCATGCTCATGTAGAGACTGGCAAAGTTGCAGGACGCCAAGAAGTTGAAAGAACAGGTAGATGCAGTGCAACACAAGGAGGTAGTGTTGAAAGTGCTATTGAAGCCTTGGTTGGATGAGTCTTATGCAGTCACGACCTCTATTGAAGGAAAGCTTGTGAATCTACAAGAAACTTAGCAGAAGCTTTAAACCAACAGTTTAGGAGTAGTGAATGAGCAGATGGTTGAAGAGGTGAAATAGGCAGCTGCACAGTGCACTGCCAAGGTTGCAGTCATACAAGTTGAGCTGGGAGGTCTTTGCGCTAAGACCTCCATGCATGAAGTATGACTCAAGGGCGAGTCACGATGTTTGTGTTGGGGGCCTATTGGGAATGGGATTTTCCAATGATAGTTTTGGGCAGGGAAAATTTTAGGGGCTAATATTCATAGATGGGCTAATTTGCCATGCTTTATCCAAAAAAAAGATTTGCTAATTCCCATTTTTCCCTAAATGATTCACCCAAATTTTATAAGAAAAAATAGTGTACCTTAAAAATTGCCAAAACTTTATAGAGATTATATAAAATCATTAGAAGGTTAAATGTTTTTACTAAAATATCACCAAACATTTTATAGTTTTCATATTATGGATTAGTAAGATTTGCCAAGGTTTCTAATCTTTAAGATAAATTTTCATCCTTAATATTTTCCCTAGTTTTGGAGCTAAAAGCCCATGCTTTGGGTCCGTTTTGTAATAATGTAGTAAAGTCTCTCCATTTTGTGGTCACGGAGCATGAAGGCGTCAAGATTCATAAAGGGTTGTCTACCCTTATTTTGTAAAGTGTAAAGTCGGTTGTAAAGATCCACCCATGGTCCACAGACCATGGAATTGTATAAAAAGAGCTAAGTAATCCCTAAGTAATCTGAAGTTAAGTTAAGAAGAAAAGAAATCTTGGAGTCTTGGTAGAAGAGTCTAAGTGTTTTAGGTCTTAGTGTAGGTAGAGGCTCTGTAGCTGAGTGCATAGAGGCCTAGGGTAGAAGTCTGAAACTGAGTGCATGGACCCCTGCAGCTATGTGTGCAGGGCAGTTAGAGTCTGTAATAATCCGAAGATATCAATAAAGAGAAGTATTCTGCAATTTCTATGTATTTATTTCCTATTTATGCATCTAGTTATATTTCATTTTGTTTTTAAATTACAATGTTTATGTGATTTGCAAATATGTGTGATGATATTGGTTAATTAAGGTAAGTAAGAATATCAGTTTATGCGGTGCTAATTGTGATTGTTTAGTAAGATAAGTAATACACTTAAGATAACTTGGGAACCTATACAGGCTGCTTTCATAGCATTGCGAAAGTACCTGGATCGCGGGTTAGGGCTGCGCGAAGGTCAATTGTACACCTTCGCGGAGGTACTGAATGGTGGAATAAAGGGCTAGACTAACAGAGCCCTCAAGCTCAGTGACCTGCATGAAAGTAGGAACAAAGGGTATAAACCAACATCATGACCATCTCAGGGTGTAGAAACTTGGTTCCAACATCCCCCCATACTGTT
Source organism: Pinus taeda (assembly GCA_000404065.3). NCBI lineage: Eukaryota > Viridiplantae > Streptophyta > Pinopsida > Pinales > Pinaceae > Pinus > Pinus taeda. Next base: position 261,332 of record APFE030454690.1, on the reverse strand, counting down.
TTGGGTGAGACTTCGGTCCACGCTCTACGGGCTGATGCCGAAAGGGCTGGTAGTGTAGGGTTTTTTTGGCTAACTAACGCTAAACCTGGGTCAGGCCCCACGTAGCCAGCAAGTCCCCTCTCCAAAATTTTATTAAATGCTTCAATAGTTCCATTGGATTGCTTATGGTAAGCAGTTCCCTTATGATGTTGTATGATGAAATTCTACGACAGAGTGTGAATTGTTTCATTAATAAAATGAGAACCTTGACCACTCATCAGGCTGCATGGGAAACCAAACCTAGTAATGATGTTCTCAAGGATAAATCTAACATTCATTCTGTAGTACAATATTTGACTAGAGTAGCCTCCACCCAACGGGTGAGATAGTCTATGGAAGTAATGTATATGAGGCATGTGAATGTTGAGGAAGAGGGTTGATATGTCCAATAAAATCAACATCCTAATTTTCAAACATAGCAAGTGCCTGTACAATGGCGTAAAATATGATCAAGCCCCATTTTATATAACTGCATGAATTGGTAGTTTTTTTTGCATCGTAGTGTAATAAGACCAGAACTAGACTATAGAAATAAAGGTAGTAATTTACTAAAAATAGTCAGGGACAACCTCAATGTAGAACAAATTAGCACTTGGAAACTCATCATTGATCGACCCTCCTAACTCTCCTAAATCCAACCTGGACAAATGATATAGCCCCACATTTGACCTTCTTGGCTTGACAATGACTTCAAATGTGAATTATTGAAACAATAGAAAACACAAAAATTTTTTTCCTTCAAGAACGAGCTTATTAACTAAGTACTTCAACACTAAGTGGTCTATAAAATACTTGAATGGACCTTTGAGCAAGCAATGTGGGAACTTTTGGAGAGAATATACCATCACTAAGGCTTCTCATTTTGTGGTGGTATAGTTCCTCTTTGCATTAAAAGTTTTCTACTTTCGAAATAGATAGGGTCGTCCAAGTTTCCTTTACCTGATTGCATCACGATAGCTCCCAAAGCAATCCCAGATGCATCTACACAGACATGGAATTTATTATTCCAGTTAGGATAGATTAAAATCGGTACATTTGCAGGCTTTTCTTTCAATGTATCAAATGCAACATTACATTGAATCGACCATGCAAAACACTATGATTTCTTAAGGAGCTTCTCCAATGGGGTTGTCATGGAAGCATAATGTTTATGAATCGATGATAATAACTAGTATGTCCTAAAGAGGAACGCAATTTTTGAACCGAGGTGGGTAGTGGCATATTCAATATCACCACAACTTTAGCAGGGTCCACACAAGCTCCCTCCTTACAAACAATATGCCCCAATAGTGTTCCAAAAGGCACAACAAAAATGGATTTCTTTAGGTTCAATAATATTTGTAGTTTCTTCCACCTATCAAACATAACCTTGAACAAGCTAGGATGATTCTTGAGAAAACTCTAAATACTCCAATCGTCCATGTAAATTTCTAGGAACTTGTGTATATATTCATGGAAAGCAGCAATAACAATATGAGAGAATACAATTGGAGGATTCTTCAACCCAAAAGGCATAACATTATATGAATATGACCCCCATTTAGTGGTGAATGTGGCCTTCTTCTTATCTTCTTCTATAATTCGTACTTGATGATATCCTAAGAACCCATTAGTAAAGGAATACATTTCATTTCCCCGAACGTTATGCAAGACTTCGTTGATAAAAGGGATGGGAAATGGATCATTACAAATGCATTATTTAATATGATAATCAACACATACCTAGATTTCATCTAAATCCTTCTTATGCTAGATGGCAATGGGACTTATACATTTATCTTCATCAATAGGGTCTATAAAATCTACAACTAAAATTTTATCAATTTCCTTCTTGACTTTCTCCTTGACTAGAAGATTCAACCTATAAGGTCAATGCTTAATGGGCTTCAGATCCATCTTTGCTGCAATTTTCATTTCTCCTAGATTGCCTTTAATTGCCTTCAATTCTAAGACAGAACAAGGGAAGATATCCTCATGTTCTTTCACTAGGTCAAATACTTCTGGCATGGTCTGATCATCCTAGTAGTCCCCAATATTCATTTTCTTCAATTTAAGGGACTGCGGGTGTGCGGCATCACAAACAAGATCCTCTTTAATTTTTTGTTCCCCTTCAACCTCTTTAAAATATAGGTGCCTTAACTCCTTTAAGTCATCATCCGGGTGTTTGGTAACTTTACCATAAGCAAAAAATTCAATAACTTCATGAAATATTGAATCATGCTAGTGCGCAAAGTCTCCATACATGCTACATTTTGCTAACATAGCCTCTCCCGAAAATAAGACACCTCTAATAGATTTAAGAACTTGTGCCATCTTCTCATCTACATGAAAGAAAGAAAAATCTCTACAAAACTGAGCTGTCAATACATCCCAATCTGTTGTTTAGCGTTTTAGCTCCTCCTGCAAATACTAAGCTTGCAGAATATTTCCCAAAGAATGAATAAATAGATGCAGCCAGATTTCAACTATTACACCATTAGCCTTCCATACAGAATAACAATGTGTAACATGGTCTTGTGGAGAAATATGACCATTATAAATAGGAATGTTTCTAAAAATGTCATTCGGAGAAGAAAATCGATATATCAAAACAACCTTAACCGTGCTTCACTCTTACAGTTGATCCCAGTGTGATGCCCACCACCTTGCGAGAGTAGATTTCAAAGAAACACTCACTACATGGATATTTTGACATTCTTATATGCAAGAGTCAATTTCTTTAATAAAATTTATAACATAATTAGTACCATTAAAAATAGGATTCTTGCGTACCTCAGGATCAATCTAGCAGATGCCTTGAATATTAACACAATGTCGAGAGTGGAGTTCACGAGTGCCCTGTTGCTAATATACCATTGCATCTTTAGAGACAACTTAAGTACCTTAGATAATCCTCCAACTAATAGAGCCAATTATTGTGGGATTAATGTAATCTTCTCACTTTCCAAAATTCAATTGATATAACTAGTCCACTAAGCTAGAGGATTCAACATCATCCATAGGTTTGGTAAATATCAAAAATTGATATGGATCAAGATGTTGTATATTAGCACATAAAATACAATTCAAAATTCATAGTATCCTATTTTAAATCAATGGCTTCATAATTCTCGAAAGCCTAGTCAATGCCCAACAAAGCCTGATATGGGTCTTTGTCCACAATAATATTAATAACCTTGAAAGCTGCATAAGTTTTGACACCGACTATATCCACCTCAATGTCTTCCAGTATAATAATAAGGAGAATGTAGTATTGGTTTTCCATCCACAACTGAATAGGGGAATAGACTAAGTAGGGTTTTCCAAGGGCTTCCAAAGTCTTTCTTGGAAAAATATTAACATCTGAACCAAAATCCAGTATGGATTCCTTCATTTGAAACTCGACAATCTAAGCATATACCCAAAACTCCCTTCCATTCCTCTCCTTATTCCTTTGTATCTATTTGGAATGCCTCTCAAGTAGATTTATAGTAATTAGTTCCTCATAGAACACATCATCCTTAACAATAGTATTCAGCCTCTTCGGCAACTAGACAGTGAGCTACTCATCATTCATAATATCTAAGAATAACTTAAACCAATCCATTATAAACTAGGAAGATTCTGCGAAATGTTTCTCCTAACATCCCTTTACTTTCTCCTACAGTTCACTACGGGGTCCCTGTGAGGACATTAAGTGATGGAAGAGTTTGGTTGCATCCCTAAAATACTTGTTTTGTTAGTTTGGATCGTATGATTTCTTTGGAGATGAAGGCTTTATAATAATCAGTTGATTAGGGGTTCCAATATCAGCTCCCATCCTCTTTCCTCCTCTCTTGAAAACATTGATATTATGTTGAATTGAAGGACTAGGATCCCAACACTTTGCATAGATTAGGTTAGCTCCCTTTGCCTGGTTTTTCTCCTCACATGAAGCAGTATGTTTCGGGTAGTCTTCAGTTGCATGCATATTTACGCGACATTATGAACACCACGATCTCTATGAAAAAGGACATTCTCATGCCACTTGGCCTTCCTAATCACAATAATAACATCTAATCGGGCCCTTCCACATATCCTTCCTTCTCCTAGAGCTCCTTAGCCTCGCCCTTGTGGAGTCTCATTAACATGGAATGAAGAACGGTCAAGATGGTCCTCTAGGGCATCCAAGGAACAACATTGATCCATATGGTGATTGGAGAATCCACATAATTCATAAAAAAATTTGTTTGGAACATTTTAATACTTCTGTAAAATGGGATACAGACAAGGCAGATGTCCAAGGATTCAACATATCTCACAGTAATCATTTGCAGACCTACCTAGAAAACTGGAAAACAGATGGAACTATGTATGACCTTGATAGGGAAGCTGGGATGATATTTTCACAACTCCTAGAAGTTGTGGTGATGTAGGTCCCATAGGTGTACTACATGACCCTGGCCCTCTTACTCATGAACACTCTATAACAAGTGTCATTCAGCTTGAGAGTGGGTACACCAAACATGAGGTCTCATAGGACGTGAAGGTGCTAGATATTTAAACCTTTCTATCAATGTAGAAATTTTATTTTGGAGGCCCATAATAGTAGGATGTATTGAAGGCCCACCAACTCTGTGATCTTGTGGATAACCAACCACAACCTCTATTTGCATTGCTTTCTCCAAGACATCTTGAAGTGTGCTTAACTTCAGCTGAGATAGCAGAATCTAGGTCATTGGTAACAAATCCTTGATAAAATAGTCTCTCTAGTGATGGGGGTCAATAGGATACGATAATTTACTAATAGCATATTTGAATCACTGCATGCATTACCAAGCTGATTACCCCTCCATTTTGAAAATTTCTAGAATTTTCACCACTCGTTGATTTGATTGTGGTAACATAAACTCCTAAATAAATTCTTGCTTAACTAGGTATATACCAACATTGGGGTTCGCATCAATCCATTTTATGAACCAAATCAATGTTCTATCCCACAATGTGGTTTGAAACTTAATGAGCTTGGTAACATCAGGGGTTTGATGGGGTCTCCAAACAAATACACACAAATACCAATGATGCTCAACATCTTCACCCCCTTTCCTGCAAACATGGGGTATCTAGTAAGTGATCCAGCTGCAACTCTAGCCATGATTGGTTGTGTTATAGAAACAAGTATGAACCCTCATGAATGTGATTAAGAATATATAACTCAACTTGATTGACTAACACCACTAGAACTACTTTTACCTTGAAGTGATGAATGGACTTTAATAAACTTGTGTACCTTTAAAAAGAGAAAATCCAGACTTTGATATAGCACCAAGGGAAGTTCAAGGGGAGGATGAATAGTCATGTTTCTATGCTATGGGGATCTGTGTTTTGGCATTCAATTGTCTTCAAAGAAAATTCACCTCATCACAAAATGTATTATCATCATCTACCGACGTATCATCATCTGATATCCTCATTAGTTTGACATCTAGCTCAGGCATATGAATCCCTTCTACATCCTCATGCAGCAAAGTAACCACTTCTAATCCCTTCATTCCACTTCCACTTCTACCTCCACTGGTCACTCCCATTTTTCCAGAAAAAGAACTCTTTACTTCAATCCCTTTCCACAATTCTGAAGTCTCCATTTCCCTCTTGCGCTCTGCCAAACTCCTTACAATGTTCCCTATGCACTGTATTTCCCTTCTTCTAGCCCTAGGTTCCCACAACTTATTCTCATGTCACTCTTATGTTATTCTTTCCCTTTGCAATGCTCTGAAATCCCTCGCCTTCTGCAACTCTTCTTGATATATTATAGGAATTCCTTCATCCTCCTATAGTGACACAACATTCCTCCCCCCTAATCCATTCCCCCATTACAAGTAACCTAAGATTCCATTTGACTTGGTTGTAACTACAAGAGGTTGTCTTCAACCAACTGTACCTTAATCCAAAGTGGAATTTCCTTCAGAAATGGTCCCTGCATTCCAAAATTTCAATATGTCGTATGCATGGGAGAACGACTGATGGTTTTAAGCCACAAATTCAATAATTTAGCCTTCAAGAGTCATGTTAACCCAAAATTCAGTGGATCTTCTCAGTTTTATATCCAATCAATGAAGATTGGCCAGATTTGTTATAGTCCAATTCTTACACAACCTCGGCTATGTCAGAACCCTCAATTTATGGGGAAATCTAGTCAGCTAATTTTATAACTTATTAAGAAATTCACACCAAAATATCTTGTATTGATCACAAGCAGGTTCATCATACAACATTTCTTCTTTGACCCACTTCAGGTCTTTCTGTCTCATCTCTTCCTGCTACAAAATAAAGTAATTAATTCTTTCACGCCACCATTTTTTGGATATATGGATGAATATACAAGGGATGCATGATCTAAAACCCCTTTAAGAAACTCGAGGTCCTAGAAACAAGACCTTTTTTTGGCAAAAAAAATTAATTTGAAGCTAACCTAGGGTTCAGCTAAGGGTGCTAACAAAAACCCCACATAGTCTAAAATTTCATCGACATTTTCTATTATGAAACCAGCTCAAGAGAAGATAGAAAAGATAGATCAACGCCTTATAATTCAGCCTCTTCAAGGGGGCAACCTCCTTTACATTACATAAATGAACAAATGGCAAAACCTCCTTTCTATATATAGGAGTCTAAGGAGTCACAATATAACCCAGCCGACCTAACAATAATAATATAAAGCCACAAAAATAACAATAGAGGGATTCTATGGGGCACAGTAATAACAATATGGGGGCAATAGCGGCACAACAATATTAATAAGGGGTACAACTACCATAGTAATGGGGTAATCACTAGTATTATAGGGATCCAATAGAATGATGAAAAAGGCTCTTCATTTTATCTTTGTACTCCCTCTTTTGGGCAATGTAGGCCATCTTCTCAACACTCTGGAAAAGATAGTAGGGTATATTGAGCACTTTTACCCTAGTGAAATGCATTAAGATCCGGATATGATAAGAATAGACCCTAGAGAATCTATCTTCACATGAAAAATATTTCATAATAATCTTCATTATTGGGCCATATCTATCAAGAAGGTGTGAAAAAGGAAAATATCCCCTTCTTTCATTTTGGTACCTTGGTTTCATGTAAGGCTCATAATAATGCCTCTAGAAATCACCTTGTTTAAACCATTTTTCCCCAACATCTAGAATTCCGGTGGCAGCTAATATATTAGCAGTAGACAAAGTGAAATTTATGCCTGCTAGAGTGACCTGGTTGCCTTGGAGTTTAGAAATGAAGAGCCTAGTCAACTCAGGATGATGTTGGACTACCTGCACTTGCTCACAAAAATCAGCCTAGCCATTTGAAGGATGTCACAGTCATAGGGGATGCTAAGAGTTCCCTGAGATATGTGGGCTCAAACCTATGTATATGGCCTCCTTTGTGTGGCCTCCTCAGTTCCATGTGTTCTTCTCTATCTATTTCCTCTTCCTCACTATGTGGTCTGTATCCCTCCTCAGCCGTGGTGTTTAGTACCAAACCCTAGGGAAGTGTAAGGCAAAGGGAATATAGTTTTTAGGGACTAATAAATGGGGAAGGGTAAATATGAAGATGATGGGTGAAGGGATATATATATTGGAGATGGATACAAAGTAGTAGTATGATAGTTTGGGGATGGGGGGAATTGTTTGTAATATATGGGTTTGGGAGCCTAGATAGTTGTATCACCTAGGACTTAGGGTTTTGGGACAAAGGTTTAGAGGGTATATGGGATAAAAATATTTAGGGAAAGGGAAGGAGGGTGGAGGGAAGTGTGAAAAAGGGAATGAGAGTGGAAGGTAGTTTTTGGGGAAGATCTAGGGTTTATATATAATAATTAAACCAAATTTTCAATGAAACCTTTAAAACACTTAGGAATTGACTTGAGGAGGGGGAAAAGCATACCCCTTAGCTGCTACTTACTTGTATTGAGGTTGGAAGTGTTTTGGAGGAGTTGAGGAGGTGACTAGAGCATTGTTGGACAAACGCACAACACCAATGCAAAGTACGCAGTGCCTTAGGAAAACGCATAGTGCCTTAAGGGAACACGTAACACCTTAAGAAAACATAAAGCGCCAGAAGGAAGTGCACAATGTCTGCCTTGTTTCTGCTACTTCTGCCTAGAACTATGAAAAGGCTCTCTTGGGGTTTTCTCAATGAGTGTTAGGAGGCAAATTAAGTTGAGTTTGAAGCCAATAAGTCCTTTATATGTGAGTGAATTTGATCTTTTTCTTTTCAAACCCAATTTCTAATGTTCCATTTGACCGCTTTTTGACCTTTTTGCTAATTTGCTTTCTGACTTTTTCCTTTGCAGGTGGATGATGCTGAAGTTTTGGCAATCTTCACTTTTTACTCTGGTTTGGATGATATTGGCAATGGAGTTTGAGTAAACAGCTAAAAATAGTGACATATTACATATGATAAACATAAAATTACATAAATAAATAAAAAATATTACATCTCTCTTTTGAAATAAAAATTACAAACTGGAATGAATTTCTTGCTTAAAATCAAAATTGGAATTTTAGAAACCATGGTGACATGCTTGTAAACCCTTATTTAACTGAAAAGGGGATATTATTTTCTTCTCTCTCATACTTTGTTGGCCTTATGCAATGAAATTGCATTTTATTGGACCTTGGAAAATGAAACCTAGTGACCTAATGGGACCTTGAATGACTGTTATAGCTCCAAATCTCACTCTTGAGGTTTGTGATGCTACACTCATGGCCTAGGGCAACCCCTCCTTCCAGACCTGGTCCCAAATTTAAAAAACAGTGTTTTATTCCCTATACACGACATTGCCCTGAGCTAAACGCGTGTATACGCGGGTCTATGTATACCCAACGCGCGTGTATGTTTAATTTAAAAACACTTCAAAAAAAAAATCTCCTTAATTTCGAGCAGAGATCACGGGTTTTACTTGTTGATTACCTATTAGTGCCCGTGGCCCAACTGTTCCCAACGAATTCCCAACTAGAAAACTACTTTGGGAGAAGTATAAAAAGGCTTCTATGGGAAGGCCAAAGGGAGGAGAGAAGAGAGAGAAGAATACTATGCTGAGATTCCCTGACCAGTCTGAAGACCTTGTGCTCCTGCACTTCCCCATTCTACAGAACCTTGTTTCCTGTGGTGTGTTGAGATTCATACTACTGAGAATATCATGGAGTAAGTCATGGAAGGAGTTTGTTAAAGGCTTGAGACTGGATGAATCCGGGAGACGGTTCCGCTTGGAGCTTGCGAAAGGATGAATCAGGTGAAATTATTCCTTTTCTATACTTTATTTGTCTATAATAAAAGAAACACGTGTCTTTGTTCCTGATATAGATCTTCTTCATGTTATGATATTCATATTATGATTCATATGTGAACGGTTGTTTAATTGCATAACTAATTACCTTTCCTTATAATATGAAGATGGTTTCTGTATGATGCTTAGTCCATATACTATTGTACTTTCTTGAATTGATTGTTTTGCAAGTCAAAGGAGCAAAAGGAACTCCAAGAAGGGTTTGGACCCTGGAAGGCTCTTCTCAAACGTAGGACCTCAAGAACGCCCCCTATCGTAGAGTTTTCTTATAGTAGCATTATGACTGTATGGAATGTGTGTTTCTTTGCATAGATAACCTCCAGTTTGCTAGGGTATTCACCCAAGACCCTAGGGGAGTTTATCCCACAACAATGACTGAACTCCAGGTGGACTTGACTGACACAAAACATGATGAAATGAGCTTTTATAGTAAATGTATATTCAGCAAGACACATGAATGTGGGACAACAAATATAATTTTTTTGAGAGGGGATGGGGTTTCAAGTTGGGCTACCACTAGTGAGTAAATTTTTACATGATGACCTACGTGGAATGATAAAAAATTTCAACATGGAACACTAATATGATATAAAAGAGGAGTTTTTATCACTGATGGCAGTATGCAAATACTAAACCTAACAATCCCTATTACCTTGATTGACCTTGGGGCTGAAATCAATGTTATGACCATGGAAACCATGCTCAAGATCAACCTCCAAGGGGCCTTGAGGAAGACCACTACAATACTGCAACTTGCCAAAAGATCCACAGTAGCTCCTGAGGGAGTTATTGAGGATGTAATTATCTCCATTGACTCCTAGGAGTACCCCACTAATTTATTTATCCTCCATCCCAAAATCGTGTTTAATGGCGTTCCTCTCATCCTAGGAAGACCTTTGTTGGCCACTAATGAGGCCTACATTAGCTATAGGGCTAGGAACATGACCATTAAGAATGGGCACCTATCAAAACAACTTATGTTACATCCTCATACTCAACCTTCTATTGAGCACAATCTTCCCTTGTGGTTAGAGGATGAAGAAGAGAAAGAATTTTATCAGACATCACCCTACCCAGTATGCACACTGGACATTGTTATAGGGGGGAGGGAAACTTGATGTAGATGACCTTATTAACCATATCGTACAGATCAGCCTCCCAATGCCATACCAGTTGATGAAATCATAAAGGAACTTGAAATTATTCCTTGGACTAATTTGTGCTCCACTGAGTCTGGCCCAAAACATGCCAAGGTTGTGGAAATTAGCCAATCTAGAAATTTAAATATCAATCCCTCTCTCTTAATTGAGCAGGAAGAAAAATTATGCAGTGTGATGAGGCAACACCTGATTTTTTTTGCTTGATATTATAAGGATATGAAGGGTGTGCATCCCTCAATTTTTACTCATCATATCTACATCAAAGAAGGATGCAAGTTTGTGTGCCAACCCCAGAGAAGGATGAAACCAACTCTTAAGGACAATGTGAAAGAGGAATTACAAAAGCTACTTAATGCAAGGTTCGTATACCCCATTTCAGATAGTGAGTGGGTGTCCCCTCTCGTTTTAGTGCCCAAGAAAAATAGGAAGTGGAGAATTTGTGTTGACTACGGATAACTTAAAAAGGCTACAAAGAAGGACCGTTTCCATTTTCCCTTAATTGACCAAGCCTTAGATGGCCTTGTAGGGAACAAATTCTTCTCCTTCCTGGATGAATTTAGTGGGTACAACCAAATATATATCAACCCTGAAGACCAAGATAAGTCCACATTCACATGTCCTTGGGGTAACTTTGCCTATAGTTTCCTTCCGTTTGGTATGTGCAATGCCCCTGCTACCTTCTAGATTGTAGTTCTAAGTATCTTTTTTGAACTTGTTCATGACACTGTTGAGATATACATGGATGAATACACTCCTTATGGATGTGAATTCCAATAAGCTCTTTCTAATCTGTGCAAATTCTTAAAGAAATGCATTGAAATGAATATTTCATTGAGTCCCAAGAAATGTGAATTTATGATGAATTCAAGGATTGTCCTTGGCCATTCCATACCCAAGGAAGGGATACAGGTTGACCGTAACAAAATTTCCATCATTAAAAGTGTCCCTATTGCTAAAAACAAAGAGATGTCCAGAGCTTCCTTGGATTAGCTTGGTATTATAGAAGGTTCATTAAAGAATTTAGTAAACTGGATTCACCTTTGTTTGGACTACTAAATAAAGATTCGGACTTTTATTGGAAAAACAATTGTCAAGAGGCCTTCGAAGTGCTAAAAGTAAATTTTACCACTGCACCCATCCTTAGAGGCCCCAACTGGGCATTACCTTTCCATATACACACATATGCATCAGATAAAGTTGTAGGGGATGCCTTAGGACAAGTGGAAGAAGAATTGTTATATGTTATCTATTTCATTAGTAAGAACCTTTCTAAAGTTGAGTTAAATTATACAGTCACTAAAAATGAACTCTTGGCCATGGTACATTCTTTGAACAATTTTAGGCATTACATCACTAGTTATCAAACTTGTGTTCACACTGATCATGCAACCATTAAATGTTTAGTGAATAAACTTGATGTCAATGCTAAGATAATTAGATGGTTGTTTTTATTGCAGCAATTTGATTTGAATATTATTGAAAAACCAGGGAAAGAGAATGTGGTTGATTATTTCTTCTCAAGACTAACATTGTCTGCGGAAAAGGAAGAAATGGTAGATGATAAAATCCTATATGAACACTTCTTTTCCATCTCAGTGCTCTCTCCCTGGTTTGTTGTTGTAGCCAACTACTTATTTGCTAGGAGGTTCCATCCTAATCTATCCTCCAAGGAGAAAAGAAGTATTGTTAGGAAAAGTGCCCCATTCACTTGGATTGGGGGAAATATTTTCAATTGGGGCTAGATCATATCTTGAGGAGATGTGTGCGGGAATATGAGGTCTTTGACATCCTCTCAGCATGTCATGATGGACCTTATGGAGGCCATTTTTCTTCCAATAGAATAACCTTCAAGTTTATACAAGCAAGTTACTATTGGCATGCTCTATATCAACATGCAAGAAGATACACCACCAAGTGTGATCAGCGCCAAAGGATGGGTAAGCCTACACCTAAGGATGAAATGCCCTTACAACCTCAAGTGACTCTAGAGCCATATGAGAAATGGGGCATGGACTTCATTAATAGTCATAGGGAAGTGCAGGAGGTGTAACAAAATACTGTGTAACAAACCTACTATGGGTGGACCTAGATGATGTTGTCTTCAGTGAAACAATAGTTAAGCCTATGTAGGAGGCAGGTGAACCTTGACTAAGCTTTTGGTAAAGTATTGTGTCCATTCTTCTCTGAGAAGATACCCACTATCCATCCTCATGTATAGATCTGAGATGGGGGCCCACAGGAGCCCGAGGTGTGCCATTGGGGGCAGCTACTGCGGAGAGGAGGAGGAGGATGGGGAGTGTTATGAAACTAGCTCACAAAAAGATAGAAAAGATAGATAAACGCCTTAGAATTCAGCCCCTTCGAGGGGGAAACCTCCATTACATTACACAAATGAATAATTCTTCGATGATACAAATGACTAAACCTCCCTTCTATATATAGGAGTCTAATGGGTCACAATATAATCAAGTCGACATAATAGTAATAACATAAGGTACAACAATAACAATAGTGGGTTTCTATGGGGCACACTAATAACAATATGTGGACAATAGGGGCACAATAATAACAATAAGAGCTATAATGACAATAGTAATAGGGGAATCACTAGTATTATAGGGACCTAACATGCCCCTCTCTTTCCAAAAAGCATTGTCCTTAATTCTTGAGTAGTTATGGATGCTTTTATATAAAATTCTCATCCTCCCATGTGGAACCTTCAGCGGATAAGTTCTTCCACTTGATGAGATACTCTGAAATTGATCGATTTCATAGTTGTCGAGTTCTTGTTTTTGTGACTGCTTCCAGTTCCAATATGATTTTTCCTTCCTTGTCAAGTTCTGGCAATATTGTTTGAATTGGGAGCTTCTGATCTATAACCTTCTTTAAACATGAAACATGGAAAACTGGTTGCTTGAGAGACATTTGTTTATATGGTTGTAGCCATAGGAATACCCAATCACCTACATCAAAACTTCTTTCGTTGTTTTTCCTATTGTTTCATTCTATTCTGTGCCAACGTGAAGTTATCCTTTAAGAGTTGGAGAACTTGTTGTTGATGCTCGATGTGATGTTCCACTGCTTGAACCTTAGATTTTTATCTTAAATATGATGTGATGGATGGTGGATGATATCCATAAAGTGCCATAAATGGGGTCATTTTTGCTGCAGTATGGAAGGAAGTGTTATACCACCATTCAACCAGAGGAAACCATTTGACCCATTGTGTCTGTTTATTAGATACAAATCAACGAAGATATCTTTCCAAACATTTATGTACTATCTCAGTTTTCCAATCAGATTGAGGATGATAAGATGAGCTATGAGCTAACTGAGTACCGAGAGAAGAAAATAATTTTTTTCCAAAAATTTCCAATGAAAATGGGATCTTTGTCGCTTACAATAATATTTGGGTTTCCATGTAGCTTTTGAATTGTTTCCATAAATGCAGTAGAAACTATACTATATTTAAATGGATGCAATAATGCACAAAAGTGTGCATACTTGGTAAGTCTGTCAACTACCACCATGATGACACTCTTTCCTTTAGACTTGGGTAAACTTGTGATAAAATCCATTAAAACCTCCTCCTAACGCTGGCTTGGAATGGATAAAGGTTGTAATAGACCTGGGGTCTTAATTGTTTCAACTTTATTTTGTTGGAAAACCAAACATTTCGCCACAAATTTTTGAATATCCAATTTAAGCCCATCCCAAAAAAATTCCTTCTTAACCCCGTGGTAAGTTTTTAAAAATCCTAAGTGCCCTCCTAAGGGAGAAGTGTGCAATTCCATAAGAAGCTTTTGTTTGAGTTGGGAATTCTTACATAGGTATAAGCGATCTTTGTACCATAAAGAATCATTTTTCCAGCTAAATGTATCAGTTGTACTGGGATCTTGTTGTAACTTTTGAATAAGTGCCCACAATTCTTCATCATTCTTCCATTCATCCCTTGCTTCATTTATCCAATATGGTTGGATAATAGAAATGGCGCACAATAATGCTCCCACATCCTCATCCTTTCTTGAGAGTGCATCTGCCATAACATTTTGCTTCCCTTTTTTGTAGATGATTTCAAATTCATAGCCCAACATCTTTGTGACCCATTTTTATTGCTCTTCAGAGGATCATATTTTTTCTAAAAAGTATTTAAGACTATCATGATCCGTTTTTACATTGAAGTGTCTTCCCATTAGGTAGGTTCGCCATTTCTGAAGTGCATGTAGTATTTCCAACATTTCCTTCTCATAAATAGCTTTATGTAAATACTTTCCTTTGATTGGACGACTTTCGAAAGCAATGGGTCTTTCATCTTGCATTAAAACAACACCAATTCCTTTTCCTAAAGCATCACATTCCACAATAAAGGTTTTTTGTGAAGTCTGGCATAGCTAAGATCAGCACTTGGCACATTGCCTCTTTAAGATTTCCAAAGGTATTTGTTGCTTCTGGAGTCCATGAAAATGCATCTTTCTTCAATAATGTTGTTAGAGGTGCCACTATTCTCCCATAATTCTTAACAAACTTGAGATAATACACTATCAACCTGAGAAATCCTCATAGATTCTTTATGGATGTGGGGATTTTCCATTCCTTAATGGCTTTAATTTTGCTAGGGTCTACCTTAACTCCTCATGAGATACAATATGACCCAGATATTCCACCTCTTGGACTCCAAAGAAGCATTTGGATCTTTTTGCATATAATTGTTTCTCCTCCAATAGTTGTAGCAGCCTGTCAACATGTTCAACATGATCCTTCCAAGACTTGTTGTAGATTAGTATATCATCAAAAAATACTAACACAAATTTTCTAAGGAATGGTTTGCAAATTGAATTCATCAAACCTTGAAATGTTGAAGGTGCATTGGTAAGGCCAAAAGCATGACCAAAAATTCATAATGACCCTCATGAGTTCTAAATGCTGTTTTTGGAATGTCTTCAATCTTCATTCTGATTTGATGATATCCTGAATGAAGATCCAACTTGGTGAAATTGATCCATGCAATTCATCCAATAATTCATCAATGACAAGAATGGGAAATTTATCTTTAATAGTAAGCTTGTTGAGCTCCCTATAATCTGGACACATGCACCATGATCCATCCTTCTTATGCACCAATACTATTGGAGCAAAGAAATTACTTTGACTAGGTTGAATTGTACTAGCCTCTAGCATTTCTGCAACCATATGTTCAATTTCACTCTTTTAGGCATAGGGATATCTTTACGACTTGGTGTTCAGAGGAACACTTCCATGAATCAAATGAATAGCATGATCATGATCACAAATAGGTGGGAGGCATTTGGGAGTCTCAAATACCTTGGAATGATTGTCCAAGACTTTCTGGAGATATGGAGAAATAGATGATTTCGATGTGGGAACCTCTAGCGAAGATAATTGTGCAATTACGCTTCGTTGTTCCTTTTTTAAAAGCTTTGTCATACTGTTAGAGCTTATTATCTTTCCTGATTTCCCTGCAATACCCTTTAATTCAACTTCCTTTCCTTCTGCACAAAATTTCATGAAAAGTTCTTGGAAATTAAAAGCTATTATACCCAAGGATTGTAGCCATTGGACTCCTAGTACAACATCAACACCACCCATTGGAATGGAAAGCATTGGGCTTTTCAATACATATTCTCCCATGGATAGCTTGATATTATGGCACTTTTCAGAGCAATTTTGGTTCCTCCACTTGCAACCATCACTTGACACTCTGGTGCTGGATATAGGAAGCAATTCAATTCCTCGGTTATCTTACAATGAATAAAATTATGGGTACTTCCCCAATCAATCAACACTATTACTTTTTTCTTCTTGATATGTCCTTCTATCTTGATAGTTTGAGGAGTGGTAATTCCAGCGAATGCATTACAAGGTATGGTCAGATTCATTTCTTCTTTATCTAGGAATTGTTCTTGGAGTATATCCTCTTCTTTTGACATTTCTTGTTCCTTTTCTTCCTCCTCTTCACAATCTAAGTAGAATAATTTCTTTGCGACACACTAATGACCTTTAGTGTATTTTCTATCACAACTATAACAAAGCCCTTTTGATCTTTTTTCTTCCAATTGTTGTTGTGTCAACCTTGTAGGTTGTGGAAGGCTAGGAGCAACAACACTTCCATCTTTCTAGTTGTGAGTGGTAGGCTTCTTCGTTGCCATAATTTTACTTTCCATCTTTTTTGCTAACCTTAATGCCTTCTCGAATGAATCAGATTCCCAAAGGTGAACCTCATGTTGGATATTATCCTTTAAAGTCCCTATGAACACATCAATCCTATGCTCCTATGGAATATCTTTTACGCTTATGTTCAATTTTTGGAAGTCCTAAATGTGCTCCATCATTGAACCCTTTTGTTAGAGGTTTTTCAATTGGCTAAAAAAGGTATTGCTTTTTGTATCCTCATAATGTGCTATCATTTCTTCCGTAAAAATTGCCCAAGTGAAAATTTGTTTACGAGAGCAAATACATTGATATCGTACAAACTAATTTGGTTCCAAATATAAAGTTGAAATACGTACCTTTTGTGTGTTTTGCACATTATGGAGATCAAAAAATTGCTCCATTTGTAGTATCCATGTTCCGGGATCCTTGCCATCAAACTTCCTCATATCAATTTTTGGAATTGGTGCATCTTCAATCCAACATTAGAGTCTATGAAATCATGATTAACATTTCTTTTGTTCTCATCATGAGTTTTCTTTACTACCCTTTCACCTTTAGTAACCATTTCTTGTAGCAACTTATTCAAATTTATCTTCAATTTTTCCATCTTAGCGTCCATGCCATTCATCTTAGATTTCACGCCATCCATCTTAACTTGCACATCATTCATATTAGCTTCCACACCATTCATCTTGGCTTCAGTTTCCTTTTGTGAGAGTGAAATTTGTTGTAGTTGGTCTTGTAATTTTGATATATCATGTTGCATTTCTTCCTCTTCTTCACTAGTCATGCTAGAGCTTTCAAGTTGCTTACTAAGAGTTTCCATTTTCTTTCTTTGGGGAATCAATTAATGCTAATAATTCTTCACTATTCCCTTTGAATTCCTTCAAACTAATTTTTCAAACCAATCTTATGCAAAAAAAATTTAAAAACTACACACTTTTTTTCACTTTGTAAGAGCTCTATATTGAATCTATTGTATCTTTGTAACTGTGGATCTCAAATATCTAAAATTGCGTCCTACATTATCTCTTTGAGTTATCTTTCTAACCCTATAAGTCTGATCAATATTGGATTCTCCAAGGAAGATTTATTCCAAATCTTCCATGGTGACCTGATTATAGACTAGTTCACTAGAGCAAACTTGTACAAAGTTCCACGTGTCACTATTTCGACCTTAGTACCTGAAACTGATATACCAAAAACTAAATGTTTTCCTCTTTTTGAAACTTCTTACAAAATTTCAATCAGACGCTCAGAACAAAATTTATGACAATTTTACCCAGTTCACCTGTTTGGAATGTAATTCAAGAGTCTGCAAAAACCCTAACTTCCTCAAATCATATCTCCTACAATATAGCGAGACAAGTTCCCAAATTTGTACCCGAAGTTCAGAACGATTTCAACTCAAATGGGTTTTTTTTGCTTCTGAAACGTCACGGAAAAAAATTTATAGCGAAAATTCCACGATGACCTGTTTGGAGCAGCAAAACCCTAGAATCCAAAGCTCTGATACCAATTGTTATGAAACCAGCTCACAAAAAAATAGAAAAGATAGATCAATGCCTTAGAATTTAGCCTCTTTGAGGGGGAAACCTCCTTTACATTATACAAATGAAAAATTCTTCTATGTTACAAATGACTAAACCTTCCTTCTATATATAGGAGTCTAAGGGGTCACAATATAATCAAGCGACATAACAGTAATAACATAAGGGTACAACCATAACAATAGTGGGTTTCTATGGGGCACACTAATTATAATATGGGGACAATAAGGGCACAATAATAACAATAAAGGCTACAATGACAATAGTAATGGGGGAATCACTAGTATTATAGGGACATAACAATATTGTGTGTATTCATCTTTAAGAAGATACCCACTATTCGTCCTCATGTACAAATCAGAGATGAGGGTCCACAGAAGCTTAGGGTGCGCCGTTGGGGGAAACTACTGCAAAGAGGAGGAGGAGGAGAAATCAGACGGGTGTTCCAACTTGAGTTTTTTGCACATTGGGATCAGATACCCCTCTACATCGATGATTACCCTTATAGCAAGATGCACTATTAGGGAGATCCTGACTTGCCTCTTTCACCCAGGCGAGCATGGGGGCCAGACAGTAAGTATTAAGTTGCTATTTTTATGGTGCATTTCATATTTCTATCACATGTATATGGTACTAAGTGGAAAATATGTTGTATGTAGACATAGCACCGGTAAAACCAGCAAGACATGCAAGACGAGTCGCAACGTCTGGGGCTACAGACCGGGGGATATCATTGTCACATTAGGGTCTAGAGGATAATACGTTGCTCATTGATCTACATCATAGATTTGATGTACTCTTAACCAGAGTTTCAGAGCACAGATGGCACGAGTTAGATGATCAATACATAGATGAGTGTACTAGCCTTCCCTATGAGTGGCGAGGTATCATGCGACACATGGCGATGGCTGGTCAGGCAATACGTGATCTACGTGCAGGTGCAGTAGAGTCTTTGGCACGGGATCTGTCGGCCAGTGACTAGAGATAGGGACATGTGGGTCCTTTTGATTTTGATTTTTGTAACATGCTAAGGGCATGTCTTATGTATTTAGAGTTATGAGGCTCAAAAAACTTACCTGATACATAATATGATTATGCATTTTAATATGACGATGATGGTTCACCACGTGTTTTGTTTATGGTTTTCATCTGTGGTATACATGTGATAAATGAAAATCTAGAATGTTATTTGTAATGGTATCTACATAGTGATTTTGGGCTCTATGAACATGACTGAAAGTAATTGTTTCAAATTCACGTACCAACAGCTTAACTCGTAGATATTTTCTAAATAGGACTTGGTTATGCACACAATACACACCATTCAATTGCATGACAAGTAGCAAGGAATCTAAAAGAGCATGAAGATGAAGGATGCGATGAGCAAGGACATCGACTAACAAACCTATCACTACATCATATTCGACCTGGTTATTGGTGGAAGATCCAATGCACAATCCATTTGAAAGGATTAACGTATGCAAGGGGGTAAAAATGGCCCAGGCTGGATTCCTGGAGAAGTGGCTCACACCGTCAGCATGACCGATATATGGTGTGCATGATGAATCAATCTAAAAGGTGAAAGATACAACTGATGAGATGATGCAATCTACGTAACTTCATGGCAGAAATAAAGAAACACAAATCAAAGGGATATGCTATGAGCGACATTTCTTGAGGTAGAGTGCACTGGGAGAATTAAGAAGGAATTGGCCTTTAGAATCCTCCAAAAATATGCCCCCTTGCCTAAATACAAGGATAATCAGGGTAGACATAGCTTCCATGATGTCCTCATCAGAATTGAGGATGGGCGAACGGAAGGAAGACTGAATACATGATGTGGCGATAGTACCTCGAGCATTAACCTAAGAAATAAGGTTCACATACACATCATCTTGAATGGTAGGTGACGAGCTGGTAGATGGAGGATATACGGGTATTAAGACCTTGGATTCTATCGAAAAAGGTTCGATAGAAGCATGCACAAAAATCTCAGAAAGGTTTTCCTGTGAGTAACTCAAGGATGACAATAGAAAAAGGATATGGCCTGTGTTGTTCATCATCTCAACATCGAGGGAAGGGATCATGATGGTGGGACCAGAGTCCCCCTGTTCTGGTTGACTAGGGGCACCAGAATCCACGAGTATAGGAGTAGGGATTCCACTAAGAGTGGCCTCATATTCGTGAAGCGCTTCAAGGCAATCATGAAATTCATTGAGAAAAGGGCAACAATGGGAATAGTGACCATGATGACCACATAGGGAACAAGAGTGATTTGTGTTCAATGTTCTGATTTTCTTGGGTGGACTTGATATGTTAACATGGACTTCAGGGATATTTGACTCAGGGAATGTTTCATGAACCAAAGGTTTGAGATTAGGAAGTTCGGGAAAATTATTGGTGGCATGCCCAAAAACTTTACACAAAGAGCACAAAGGTGATGACTTTGGGGCCTTAGGGGCTAGAGGAGGTTGGGGAGCCTTGTCCTTAGGTTCTTTCCTCTTATATTTTCCCCCCTGTCTAGATGCTTATGCAACAGGAGTGGGTTCATGTTGAGGTTGTGATGGAACTAAAGTAGCGGCAAGGGCTGTAGGGACCGGTTGAACCAAGGTCAAAGAATGATAAGGTCATAGCTGACTAGGTGGAATGCTTGCAAGGGAATCGATGTACCATACTGGGATCCCCAAAATCATGTTAGGAAGGACCAGCGAAGCCATGACAGGAACAAAAAAATACTCCCGAAGGGGGGAATAAGAAAAGTATCTGGCCTGCAAGGCAATGTCTCGGTGGAATAACTCCTAGATGGTTGAGACCTGGAGGAACAGTTCCTGGTGGAAACATAGGAGAGGTACCCACAAACGGAGGAGGTCCTAGGTGGGTGGATCCAGAGGGCTCAGCTTGGATAGCAACAACAGGGTGTTGAGAAGCTCGCTATTGATCGGATGTACTAAACAACTTAAGAGTAGCCTGTGACACTTGTAACATCCAAACAATCATAGAGTTAGGATCTGAGATGACAGGGGGAGGACCATGGAAAGCACCCAATAATGAGGAATTTGTATAGACTCTGAGTGAAACATAGGGAGAGGAGTTGAAGACTGCTTATTTGACACAGACGAGATGATGGACTCAGGGGAGGTGACAAATGTCGACTCATAGTAAGTCAACTGATTGATGGTAACGATCTTCCCTTCATGGGGGAAGCACATATTGGGGAACACCATAGATGCGACAGATGACATGGCATATGTGTAACTACGACTTAATAGAATGTTGTAATCTAAAGGGACATCAATAACCTCAATATCGACATGGTAGTCTTGCCCGCAAGGGTCACTGGATAGTTGTGGTACATGCCAAGAGGCTGGGAGGAGTTTTTGTCCCAAGCACGCAAAGTGATGGTGGAGGGGGACAAATTTGGTGACTTAAGTTGTTTCCAAATGGTAGCAGACATCACACAAGTTGCTACACATTCGTCAATAATGCATCGAGAGATGAGGGAATTACAAACTCAGATTGGTACCTAGAAAGAAATAGATGAAGGCAGTGGGGGATGTTTTCATGTATCAAATGGGAAGACAATCAAACAATCATCAAAAGGATCTACTACACCCAAATTAGTTAGTACACCTTTCTTTTGAGATGGGCATGACTAGAGGACTTCCAGAATCAACATGGAAATAGGTGATTGTTCCAAGTCATCTACTATACTGTATGTATGGGCAACTCAGTTAGAAGCAACATTATGGCATAATGGTCCCTTTAGGATCTTGGGAATGGCCTCAAATTTAGGTTGAGTGATTTTTAATGAACATTTGGTGTCGTAATAGGCTCAGAAAATGCTTTGGTTTTATATTCAGTGGCGGACGAAGTCGATGGCATGTCATATTGATGTGACCGAGTTTGCAGGTTAATATCGGAGGGATTAACCTCATCAAATTTCATCATAAGGATTTGGTAGTCACCAGGACCAGAAGGTTGGGGGGATGTGCTACTTGACCTGGTTAGGGTTGAGTAGCAACAAATCCTTGCTGAGGGAAAGGATTTGTGAGCACTGTGAGTTGAGATGGAGCAGGATTCTGAGGCGATTGCTGACCTCTAAAAGCTGCTTTAGCTTCCCATATTTGGTGCATTTGGAATAAGATAAGACACTCATGTGTATAATGGCCATGTACACCACAACATGAACAAGGATTGTTCATATGAATAGCCTTGTTCTGCTTGGGCTGCCTTCCTTGTTGTTGGTCATTGGTGTTAGGTTGGTTCCCCTAGGGTTCACTAGGCTAATTACCTTGATTACCCTGATTACCCTTGTTAGCCTTCCCCTTGTTCCTTTTCTTTAAATTTTTGGGATTGGTCGCACTCAGTTGTGCAAACACTTGACCCTAAGGGGGGGTGGTTGCTGGGGCTGAGGATGCATGGGAGGTTGTGACGCTAATGCTTGAGGGGTTAGAGCACTTGGTTGTGCATAAGGAGGAGCAATGGTTTGGTAAATAAGTTGGTTCCCTAAAAACATGTGGCTAGCAGGAGGGGCATAAGTGTTAGAGGAACTGGTGCCCCCTTGCAAATAGCCATAAATTTGTTGGGTATATGGCAAAGGGTGTGAAAGGGTTCCAATGATCCCGTCGGTGGTGTGAGATTCCCTCAGTACATTGGCAATTCTAGGACGCGCGAGGTATGGAATGATGGTATAGACATAACTGGATTGCGCATAAATCATGTCATATCTTAGAGCGGTTTGGAGATCTTCTTCCTCGGTCTGATGAAAATGGGACGCGACTTCTTTTCTAATGGGTGACAAAAGGCTCCTAAGAAACGAATCTAGGTAGACACGGTCTTCGAAGGGTGGGACACGACATGTGCTCCTCCTTCGATGCCACTCTTGAACATGGTTGGAAAGGCGAGTGGCAGAGGAATGGCGGAATGAGATCAATGGATCTGTACTAGTGTCGTATCGGAGAGGTAACTGGAAATATGAGAGAAACACTTTAGAAAGCTTCACGAAAATGAAATGAGATGTGGCAGGATGGTCTACATACCATTTTGTAGCATCTCCAGTGAGCATGCGTTGGAATAGCCGAAGATGAATAGAGTCATCAATAATGGAGTTAGATGAACACTACATGTGGAAGGATTAGACATGGTTGGTAGGATCCTCTCTAGCATTAACCTCAAACTTTGGGATGTCTGAGGGAAGCTTAGTCGACATAATAGGCTAGCCAACGTCGTGGTGTATGGGGTCATTTATCAACTGGCTAAAATCTAGTAGACTTAACCCAACCATAAAGGGGAGCATGGGGTCTGTCAAAACGGTTCCTGAGACTATTCTGCTTGATGTGACCATTGGGATAGAACTAGAGCCAAGACCAGGTTGGGTTCTTGCACCAACTGTGGGTCCGGACATGGAGACGATATGCGGTGAAGGAGGCTTGGAATCAGATGAGGAACCAAAATAACTAGGAGAAGAGTTGGTGTGGGGAATCAGAGGGCTATGAACTTGAGCCCAATGGGGATGGGTAATATGCCCAAGCAGAAACTTGGGGTGAAGGCCTAATACTCTCCACGACAAATGCCTAGGTGGCGCAATGGTGGTAAGATACATGTGACATGGAAATGGTGAAGGGAGATCAATAATATGCCTTTGTCTTGATGAGGGGAGATAAATTTATTATGTTAAGTCTTGGCTTGGCGATGTAAACCAAGCGCCCTTCGCTTAAGGTGTGCTTGTGTGTGCATGTGTATTTATTGATTAAGCCCAGATCATGTTTGTAAAAGAGAGAAAATCTTGCTGAAAATAAACTGAAATTAACAACAAAAAATGAACAAAAAAACAATTAACTAAACCCCACCCAAATTGGGTTTGCAAACACTGTGCTAGTTGGTGGCTAAATCAATGGAAAATACACTAAAAAGGTCAAGAGATCTGAATGTTAGTGTGACTGGGATCGTGATGCTAAGCTGTTGGAAAGTAGTGCAGCAACAACAAAAAACCAGAGAGGAAGATCGCTACAAAAAGATAGGGAGATGGGTGAAACACCTAGGGAAACCGATGGGACCCTAAGGCCATTGACCAAACAAGTTGTAATATGAAACTATGGATGGTGACAACCTATATTTATAGATCTGGAACAAAAGGGTACAGATCTGGAAAATATGGCTGAAAGTGCTGCAGAAACTTAGAATACTCACTCAGCTAAACTCCTCATATAAAGGTGGAAGCATACTAGAAGCCCTACGGGGATAAATTTCACTTCTACGAGCAAATCAGAGTAGATTAAGGCCTAAGCGGGATGATACAGAGGTCAAACAACCCAACATACAACTCTCGACAAAACCTAGAAACAGATATGATAAAAACCCGGAAACCCTAAAATCACAGGTACTGACCTATTTTCAGGTGAGATCACACTTTTTGGGCTGAAAGGTGTGCTCTGTACTCCAAATCACACTTTTTGGGCTAAAAAGTGTGATTTCTGCTCCTTGATTACCGGTCGGCAAATCTCAAAAAAAAATGTCGTCTCTGTCGTAGCTAGTTCTTGTAACCTTTGGAAAAGACCAGAAAGATTGCGGAAGTCAAAAATTTAACAAATCTAGGGTTAAAAAGCTAGGAAACATTAAGAGACTGGAAAAAAAAAAATAAATAAATAATAAAATAAAATAAAAAATAAATTAAATAAATAAAATTAAAAATAAAAAACAAATATATATTATATATATATATATATATATATATATATATATATATATATATATATATATATATATATATAATAAATAAGAAACCCTAACCTGAAAACTGAAGGTCACCTAGGGTTCTGGATCTAAGTGGAGTTGCCAATTTTGTTGTAGTGTTTTCTTCTCAAAGATATACGAAAATAACCCTCTTAAGATTGTGGATGATAAACAATCTCAACAATATAAATGGATGCTAAACATTGTACATCTGGAGCAACTGAATGAAATAAAACCTATCAAAATCCTTATCTATGCCACAATCATAGTTAAACAACAAAAAGAAATAGTAATAACATCAATCATCCAACGAAAACCAGATTTACAAAGAATAGTTTTTATTATAACACATGTGAACAGAACAAATAAATGTTACCAGTCCCCCTCTATGGGATGGGTTCTTGGCTATCCTCAAACGTCTTCAGCTTGTGTAGAGTCTCTCTCCTCTATAATGTGTAAACCCAACAAAAATATGGTGTGCAACAATGAAAATAATTAGAGTTACATTAGTGAGTGCAACAATCAAAATAATCAAAAGTGAATAATGAATGGAAAACCCTTCTTTTTATAACAAGATATTGGGTTATCCTCAAATAATGAGCAATAATAAAATATTATTAACCCCATTCTTGGAATAACCACTTGGAATATTTTATTATATTTGGTTAGGAGGGGAAAATTATTTAAACTTTTATTTAGAAATAATAAATAGATAAATGATTTATTTATCATCTCCAAGAATTGGTTAAGGAATAATAAACAAATAATGATTTATTTAATTATTCCTAAGACATTTAGTCAAATTTGACAAAGAATAATAATTAATTAGTGATTAATTAATTATTCTTTAGAGAAAATAAGATAATTAATGATTTATCTGTTTATTTTTTATAATTGGGTCAAATATGACAAGGAATAATAATTAGACAATGGTTTAATTAATTATTCCTAGATGAAAATCAAATAAATAGTGATTTATTTAATTATTCTTCATGATTTTGATTATAAATTACTTAACAAAGGTGGTTTATTAAGTAATTTCTCACAGCAAAAGCAATTTTACTATGGTAAAATTGGCTTTACATGGTGTACTTCAATCCATCTAGTAAATTAGGCTAGATGATCAATTTTTTGGTGATAACCAATTGCCCCTGAATGTACAAGTGTTAGGAGCAAAACATATGACTAAAGTACATTGTAAAGACACAATCACTAGACAACACAGTGGAGAGAGAGAGAGAAAGAGAGATACCATTAAAGCTGAAGCGAATGAGGATAAGAACAGAGGGGGTGAGACCAATGCAAGTCTCCTTTTATGTTGTGGTATCAGACCTCAATGAGGCGAGGGAGGCATACACATACCTGTCAAGATAACTTAGTAAAAAAATAATGGTATGCCCAGAAACATAAAACTAGGCAATGAAGTACATGTTGAATGGTACATGACATGCTTGCATAACAGATCTAGAAAATAATACAATGTGTCCCATATACATAATGCACCTGGAAAAATATGAGCCATGACTGAATACAATAATATTTGAGTACATGAGATATAATGGCCCTTCCCTAAAAAAATGGGTGGGAGGGAGGGTAGAACAATCAGAGAAGCCCTGCTGAATAGGAAGGGATCTGCACAACTGAATGGACCATCTGAAGGAGACGTGCATGCTATGAACACTGCGATCGGTAGGAACCGAACCCATCAACTTTGCGGAACTAAATCTGAGGCTGTAACATAATAAAAATGCATCCAGGCATGTGTGGGGATACCTGAAGGGCCACCCCATCATGAGGTCTGAAACATCTCACACACACCCACGAATCACTAATACAATCTATTGCATCACTGGACCATCAAGTGTATGAATCACGAACGTGAAATGACCAAGTCAGAGGGAAATAATGAGTCCCTCTTTCCGGTCTGAGGCACCGAACAAGAATGGAAATTGGAACCAAGATACACCGCCTTCTAGATCGCTCTTCCGGAATCAATGAGTTGATGTGGACAGAATAGGGCCCATGATAGATGAGGCAATGAGGATCCTCAACTAAGGCACGAGGGAAAATAGTAATGTGACTAATGGAGTAACACTACGAATAATGGAAAATGTGGGACTGAGGGACAAATATACTTCCCTTGTCAAAGCATAAAGTGCATCATTGACTTGGCAATGACTGACTCAACTCCAAAGGGGATAGGGATAGTATGACTAGAGGAAAAATTGAGCAACACAGGATGAACAACATGCAAAGATGGATGGAATACTATGACATGATATAATGTGATGTGAAATAGACTCTATGGACGCAAGGGTGACTCATCGTGGACGCTTTGAACAAGGGTGACTGGATGACGCTGCCACACAAACTAGGCTCGGTGGGGACCATCAAAACATGAGTAAATGTTTGTTACTAATGATGAAAACTGACATATGGTACGACAAGTATTAAGAGGAGGTGGAACTCAAAGTACAAGTGTCACTTTATGAATAAATTCAAGTTTGAGATGTGAGAAAGTGACCCTTCTTTGAAAAATGACTTCATGGTGAAGTGTCAAATCATCAAAAATTGAGGAAGAACCATTATAGTACTCAATGAGAGTTTTCCAACCATGCTAATGATTCATCAAACTAAGCTACGGTTTAGTCGCAATGGGTGACAAAAAAATTGTGGATTTTTCTATGAAAGGACGTTTTCCCTCCAATTTGGATTCATTTGCTAAGTGAGCTGTGGTGAAATTAGAGGGGAGGAAAAGGCCCTAAATCTTGTGGAGATCGTAGCAAACAAACTAACCATCAGAATTAGGATTTGTGACTTTCAGGTAGGTGGCTTTTGGCTTAGTGGGTCTTGACCTAGGTTCAGAGTTTGTTTTTCCAAACAAATCCCTACACTACTGGCCCTTTCGGCATTAACCCGTGGAGTGCAGACTGAAGTCTCACCTGCAGCAGTATGGGAGGATGCTGAAACCAATTTTCCACACCTAGGGATGAGCGTGATGTCATTTTATGCCCTGAACCTGTCTTCATACATATTGATAAGCCTTTAAGGCTTATTGATATAAATTCGTTTTACCAACCTCTAGACCTTCACAAATGTCTATGATTGTCTTTTGCGGACCCTAAACAGGTGAATCAACCACTTATGTGCTTATGTGATTACTCCTAATTCCGTGTTTACCCAGATCGACTTAAGTGTTTGATGTCTTTAACATGCAACAAGATAATATTTGTGTAAAGAGTTATTATTACTTGCATTCATACTACAATATAAATTATGTAAAGTCGCGCATCAATACAATAGTATTTCATAAACTCATCATTCATTACAACATAAAAGCGCATTCATTCATAACAGAAATAGATAGACAAAACACAGGAATTGTTGGAATAATCTCTTTATTAATACTTCAGTTCTTCTTATAGACTCAAAACTTCCCTACGCACTTAGTTGCATGGGTCCACGCACTCAGATGTGAACTCTACTCTAGGGCTCTACGCACATAGCTACATAGCCTCTCCTCTACTCTAAGACTTTTTTCCCTTACTCTTAATGACCCATTACATTCATCAGCCTTCGTTACCTTCTGCCTGAGAATCTCTAAGACTCTCTTACTTATACAATCCCATGGTCCATGGACCATGAGTAGATCTACAAAAGTCGACACAACATACATAAAAGAAGGGTAAAACCCTTTATCACACTTTATTATCTACGCGCTCCACGACCACAACTTGCGGAGACTTTACATTCTTTACCACAAAACTTGGGCTTTTGCCCTAAAATTGACCCTAGGGGATCCTGTCCCAATAGGGCCCCAACACAAATATCGTGGCTCACCCTCGAGTCACTCTATTGGCATGGAGATATTACTGTAGAGACCTCCCAACTCTACTTGTGCCACTGCTACCTCAATCGTGCTCTGCGTGGCTGCCTGTTTGATATGCTCCACCAACTGTTCTATTGTTGATCTTGCACTATCTTCCTTGATCTTCTGCTATGTTCTCTGTAGGCTTACCAAATTTTCCTCAATGGTGGCAAAGATAACATATGCCTCATCCAGCCAAGGCCCCAATCTAGCCTTAAGGACTGCATCTTTCCTTTGCGTTTCTTCCACCAATTCCAGTGGTTGTTGTGCCTCATGTAGCTTAGCTAATTGCTCTGCTATAGCGACAGTGTGTGTCATCATTCTCGCTTCACCATACCACTGTTGTAATTCACAGGCTTCTGTGTTTAACCTCTGCATGTTAGGATCTTCTTTTAGCATTGTGACTACCTCCATGGACTACTTAAAGAGCAAGGTGCAATCCACCACCACGGCATCCACTACTGCGACTCCATCCTTATAGCTTCTTCACATTGTTCTTTGACCTATGGCAGAGTTGAAGGCTGTGACTTTAACTCTAACTCTGTAATTTTGAGGTTTAGTTCAAACTAAACCTTGGCCACTTCCTTCTTCACGTCGTGCACTCCTGCATCCAACTTCCTGATCTTCGCGTCCAACAACACTTCCTCCAGGATATTCAGTTCATGGACTATTTTGCATGCCTCAGCCACCATAGCTACAAGTCATTCATTCTATGCCTGAAATTTCTTCCATGATTCTAGTGCTATTGATTTCTACATGAACATTTGTTCATTGTTGACTTTTTACTCACTGATCATGGTCAGCACGCGCTGCTCACGGGCCTTAACTTCTACTATTACACCTGCTTTCAATGTGTGAAGGACCTCACTGGGGAGTGCGGCTAGGTTGAGGCAAATATTTTTCAAGGAGCTGACAATAGCCTTGTCAATAGCCACCTCTGCGCTCAAAGCTCCATCAGGTAGCATGACTATCCAAAGATCCATTGACTGAACCATCTCTGTTGCTTGAGTGGTCCCCAACGCCAAACTGGTTGAGGCAGCGCTGCTCTGTCCTGCACCTGCCTGGATTTTGGATGTCTAGATCTGTAGCTCATGCACATCCTTCTGTATGGTGCTCAGTGCCTGCTTCTATTGCTGCTCAAATTGTTGCAGCAGTTCTAATGTTGTATTCCATACTCTATCTAAAATATCATCCAAGTCGCCCTCTATCAAGGTAATTGGATCTAGCAATGACTTGGTGATTTTGGTATTTTTGTGTGGTCCTTCCTTTTCCTGCTCCTTGTACCGCTTCACCCGGAAGGGAGTGCTCTCCTGTTGATCTCTGACGCTATGCTGAGACTACTGTTCTTCCTCCAACTAGGGTGAAGGAGACTTCTGACTTCTTTCAGAGCCAAACTCTTACTCCTCTGCCTATTCCTTTGCAGCGCACTCTACTTCTATGCGAGCTTTCTCCTCGACCTCTTTCTTCCTTTTCTCAGCCAACTATTGTACCTTCTATTTGGTCGCTTCCTTTCTCTTTTTCTCCATAGACTTGCTAGTCCCAGTGGCCACATCGGATGTATAATGCCACTTTGTTGGCCAGTGCTTGATGACATCTGCAGTAACGTCATCCATACCAAGGTAGGGTAAGTCAAACCACTTCTGATCTGGATCCTTCTACGCCTAGATGTAAACATGGTGGAAGTCCGTTTTGAACTCTGCATACCTTGAAAATTGCTTGAACATGGTTGGTGACAACTGTGACTTTTGGTTGATGGCCATGCGAATGCTCACCTCCATCAGCACCCAAAAGATTTTTCTCTCTGTGACCTGCGCAACATCTTTCGTGGCCTAGAGAGATGAAAAATTTTCCGCTTCCAGTAAATCCTTCTCCACAGGAGGAAACTGGTTGTCCTCCACAACTCCCATGCGATGAGCAAAATTGAGAGAAACAACCACGAATAGTAAAAGGTCTTACTATCATCCTGTGCCTCTCTACAGTTCGCGAGGAACTCACTACACAAGAGCGCGCCCAGTTGAATAGTTCGCCCTCCATTCACTAAGCTTCTAACGAAACAACTAGCACCGAAACCTTGTCCATGCGACACTTCCTCATAAATTTTCCATCCAAAATTTGCATGGAAACCTTCACCGCGGGGTTAGTAATACTAGTAATCGAATACCCATGCAGCTTTCTGACAAGTTTAAATTTGTTCTTCATCTTCTTAGTGAGGTCGTGCTCACCCGTCTTTCTGCCAAATGCCTTGGCCTGATTTAGTCCTGAATGGGGTAATAATGTGATTCGATGTATCAACATATCGGTGATGGGGATTGGCTCATTCATCCACAAGCATCGGTCATGTACCAGGCACATCAACTGCTTAATGACGTTAAGGTTTATCAGGGTGTGGTGGTAATGAGGCACCCATAGCAAGTTCAGCAACCCTGACTTGTTGACTCCGCGAATCCATTACACTAGCTCCAAC
This sequence comes from Pinus taeda, assembly GCA_000404065.3. Classification (NCBI taxonomy): domain Eukaryota; kingdom Viridiplantae; phylum Streptophyta; class Pinopsida; order Pinales; family Pinaceae; genus Pinus; species Pinus taeda. The sequence continues at coordinate 230,059 of APFE030454690.1, read as the reverse complement.
GAAGTGACAGTAGTCTCTTTGTAGAAGACCCTCCTCATGAAGGTGTCTGTGGTAAGGTGGGGGAACCGGTCATGGTCTGCCAAATCCCAATTTTCTAGTTTCAAATGTGGGATCCACGCCAAGTGCATACCTTCAAAGGTTATAGTCTCCGGCAGTAGGGATGTGTTAAGGAGAAAATGTCCCTCATATGGGTCCTTTGGGACCTTCACTTTCTCTTGCATGGAGGGATATACTCTGGTAGATTAGAAATAGGGCCCACCCCTTAATGTCGATGTCTTCCACTCCTTCCTCTGCCTCCAGATCTACCACCTTTCCCTTCTCCTTCATGCTTGTCTTTTCTTTTCTCTGAGCCTGTGTAGTTGCATGCTTCCTCGATGACTCACACACCGACATTGACTTCTTTTGCTTATCCTTCTTCGGCTTTGGGACCTCTCTCATCTGTGTAGGCTTCATCCTAGGTGACCTCGACACTGTAGGCACTTCTGTTGGAACCTCGATACTCACAACCTCAAGAGAAGCTCCCTCAAAAGCAATAGACCCTCCAGCACTTACAGTTTTTGTAGGACCTAGTGCTAACATGATATCGTGAATAAGTTGTCTGTCTGACTCGGGATACTGATCAAACATGGGGCCTGCAAGAAAATCCTCAAAGAACTCACGGTTCATGTGCAACATACAACACAACACATAAATTATCAAAATGCAAAGTGTTTTTCATTGGATTACCACGCATAATTTATAGGTGAATTCGACTTCAAATTCGATCGTTCCCCCCAAAATTCATCCATAAATGCTAGATTGGCAGTAGATTTCCAAATATTTCACTCTTAAATTCAGCCTTAAATGCCTTGAATGCCCCGCCTCCCCCACTCCTTTAAACATCTCCTAACAGTCAAATCATGAAGAGTGACAGTAACGTTCACTTTTTGGCTGTGTTGCGCGGTCTCCAACCCTATAGCATAGCTCCCTTCGTGCTTCTTCTAGTACTATGACACCCTTATGTTTTGTGAAGACACCTTGTCGCATAGTTCTACAACTCGGGCAATGTAGTTTATAGTCCCGCGCCTCCTTTCCGCTACCTAGAGCACTAAAACTGTGCTACCATCATGTAGTCATTGGGTCAGATCCCTGGTGTGTGGATTCAATCGACTTCCATTTACCTTTCCCGGAAATGGATCTCCATTCAATTTCACAAGCTGAACTGCTCCACCATCGGTAATCTCTTTGATAACATATGGCCCCAGCCAATGCATCTGAAATTTTCCTGGAAACTTATCAAACTTGTTGTCATATAATAAAACTAAATCATTTACCTTGAAGGTGCGTAGTTTGATGTGCTAATCATGCCATGCCTTTTCATGCTCCTTTTGAACCTGCTGATGGAATCCAACCAAAAATCTATCCTCCTCGAGCTCTGTCAGTTGTGCGAACCGCTCTTCTAAGGCTCCACTATTTTCCATTCCTATGAATTCTGCTATGTGTAGGCTAGGCACAATGTACTCCATAGGCATCACAACCTCTACGCCATAGACCAACCTAAAAGGTGTTTGACTAGTAAGCTTCTTACAAGTAGTTCTGTAAGCCCACAATACTACTGGAATGCGCACATCCCAATCATTCCTCTATGCATTGCAAGCCTTTGTCAGCGCATTCTCCAATATCTTATTAAACACTTCAACCATCCCATTGGCCTGAGGATTATATCGCGTACTTTTCTGGTGATAAACCTGGAACTCCTTTGTTAGCGTGCTAATCATTTCATTGAGGAAGTGTGTACCATGAGTGCTCATTAAAATCTTCGGGAAACCAAACATGGTCAACACATATTCAAATAAGAACTTCGTTGTTTTTGTTCTTGTACAGTCCTTCACGGGCTTTGCCTCTACCCATCTGGTCAGATACTCAATCGCGGTAATGATATACCGCGCACCTGTCTTCTTTCCTAGAGGCTGAATTAGCCCTACAAAATCAAGAGCCCACTTCTCAAATGGCTGCAATGACACTTCCAGATTCAGAGGTAGCTCATCCCTCCGCAATGGCCTACCCGTTCTCTGACATGCACCATACGCCCTATAATATGATTTAGAATCCTTATGAGGCCACCACAACCCAGTGCGTAAAATATTTTGCGTTGTTTCTTTTCCTGCATAATGGCCTCCCATAGCTCCTCCATGAGCTTTAGCAAGGACACTATTTTGTTCAAAATCAAGCACATAGCGTTGCAGTATTTCGTCTGATCCCATCTTATACAAATGGCCTATAATAATAGAAAAGTCTGTCGTGCGCACCACCAATTCCTTCTTCTATTAACTAGTGTAGCTTTCTGGAACCGTTTCTGAAGTCAGGAAGTGGATAATGTCTACAAAGTGAATGTTTGCTACACGCACCGCAAAGAGCTGCGCGTCGGCAATCCCTCCTCTAAATTGTTAGGCTCCTCTCTTGTTTCAATGCGTGATAGATGATCTAGCCCTGAATTCAATCGCCCTGGCTTCACAATTACTTTGAAATCATACTCCTCAAACAACAGCAGCCATATGCATGTCCCCCCCCCCCCAACATAGTCTTGTTGACTAGGTACTTTAATGCAGAATGGTCTTTATACATCTTAAAGTGTCTACCTAACAGGTAATGTCTGAACTTCTCGAGCACATACACCATAGCAAACCCTTCGTGCTCTGTCATCGAATAATTATTTTCAGCCTTAGACAACTTCCTACTCGCAAACGCTATAGGGTGATCCAATTCTCCTTCACAAACCTGTGTCAGCACTGCTCCTAGCGCAATGCATGAAGCATCCACATGCACATGAAACTCCTTCTTCAAATCTTGGAAGACTAGGATCGAGCGATGGCCATATTTTCCTTCAATACATCCAGACTCCACTGACATTCTTTATCCCAACAGAATGTAGTGTCCTTCTACAATAGTTTTTCCATCGGCACGGTAATCTGAGCATAACTCTTGATGAACTTTCGATAGTATCCAGTATGACCCAGTGTTGCACGCATCTATTTAACACTCCTTGGCACCTCCAAATTAATTATGACCACAATCTTAGCAGGGTCCACCATTGATCCTTGCCTGCATACCACATGACCCAGCAATATTCTAAAAGGGATGCAAAATAAGCATTTCTTCAAGTTTAGCACGATCTGATACCTCTAACACGTATCTAACATCAAGCGCAAACTAGACACATGGCATTTTACCAGTCCAAACACTATCCAATCATCAAAATATATCCCCAAAAACTTTTGAATGAACTCCTTGAACACCACGATGACTACACGCGAGAAGATTGCCGACGCATTCTTAAGTCCAAAAGGCATTACTGTATACTGAAAGCATCCCGATTTAGTAGCGAAGGTAGTCTTACTCCTGTCTTCTGGAATGATATTTATCTAATGGTATCTAGAGAACCCATCAGTGAATGAATATGCCTTGTGCCCTCCAACATTATCCATCACTTCATCTGTGAACGGAGTTGGAAAAGGATCATGAATGCAAGAATTGTTCAACTTCCTAAGATCTATGCAAATCCTCATTTTATCCTTCTGCTTCTTTTCCTAAACTACCATTGGACTCACCCAATCAGATTCCTCCACTGGTTCAATAATACATGCTGCAAGCATCTTATCTAACTCCAAGTAGACCTTTTCTTTATACTTGGGATTAAGGCAATAGGGCCTTTTCTTAATTGGCTTCACGTCCTACTTCAAGGTATCTTCATTACACCCAAGTCCCCTATTATTCCTTTCAAGTCTGAAAATTTTGTAGGGAATAAATCCTGATACTCTAGAGCAACTCAGCAACCTTATCTATTATGGCATCATCTCAATGGTCCCCAATCTTCACAAACTTCAGGTCCGCTTCTATGCCAATATTTATTTGTCTAGTCCTCAGTGGTGCGGTGATATCTGGATTCTCAATTTGTGGTCCCTCCACTTCGCGGTGACCCTCTACCTTTGGGATATTAATTTTCCTTGGATCCTCGTCTTCTTCTTCAACAGTCACATTGTAGCACCCCAGCGCATGGCACAGCTGGGTTGTCCAAACTGGTTGAATCAAATCCAAAGTATCCAACAGTATTTTGAAGATTGTTGCCTTGACCTTCTGCAACACCTCATCAATGCATTCATATCCATCCTCAAAACAAAATGTCATAAAAAATACTTGTCTCAAAACACCCCACTCGTTAGTGTCGTGGCAGAGCTCTGTTTACAGGTACCAATTCATTGGTATTACATCCAAAGTATGACAAAATAAATGCACCCACTCAGGTTGCAGCTCTACTCCATAAACACCAATCCATTTAGCTAAATGATCGTGCAGATCAGTTCTTCCATCATATTTCTCTGTTAGCCAAACTTTTGGGCAACCAAACCACAATCGGATCATTTTTCTGTACTCATGCCATTCATCAAAACTATCCTTATGCGTACCCCACCATCTTGCGGGTGTAATGCGCAGTGCCAAATCCAAGGCTTGAAAGTGATACTTCTTAGGCACGTCCCTTTCAAATGCATCCAAAAACTTATCTACATCAATTAGACCATCATAATAAGGAAAACTTCTTACCTTTGATGATACACACCACAACGATTTAGTCATCATGTTACAACGCATCGTAGATACTTTGTGCAACCTATTCTGCCAGTGTTCCAACTCCTCATCTGAATCTGATGTACAAGAACTTTCACGGTCCCATGAAATGCATCCATCAACTGTTGGATTCACCCATTCTTGATCTTGTGCTATTATTTTGTAGATCTGGTCCAAATCATCGCCACTTTTACAATCACGGACCGGTTCAGTATAGCACAGTCCTTCTGCAGGGTCCAAAGGTACTATTATGTAGAAAGATTTACTTTCAAACGACATCATCCACTTCATCAAATTGATCACTCCATTCATGTCAATAGCCTAGTCGATCCCAAGGAGCATGAGGTAAAGATTGTTGTCATCGACAATCTCTATCACTTCAAAATCGGTTATCGTTCTTGCACCTTCAATATCTACAGTTACTCCCTACAATATTCCCATGGGGATAATATTCTATTGATTTTCCATCCTCAATTGAATCGAAAACCACTGCAGTACATGTCTCCCCATTCTTTCCCATGTTTGTTTAGGAAATACGTTCGCATCCAACCCCAAATCTAGAATAACTTGATCCATTTCATACTCTCCTATCTACGCAGTGAGCCTCATCTCACATCCTGTTCTTGCCTTATGCTACCAATTTTTCTAACTTCGCGAGGTCCTTCAAGAGCATTTTCCTTTCTGGCACACTTATTTATCCACTCCTGTAATCCTTTCATAGCCTTTCTATCGTGCAAAAACTTCATGCAAGTTTCCAAAAAGGTAGTAAGCATGGAGAGGTCCATCTCTTCAAACAACTTATCCTTAATTACTGAGGTAGAGGCCTCAACAAATCTTTTCTTTGCTTCCATGAAGGTTTCTTTCACGCACTCCAAATCAAACCCAACCTCCTTGTCTGGAGCTTTGCAAACCCACTCACTTTCTTCAGGTTGATTTCCATTTTCCTCGCTAGTCATCATTCAACTTTGCAGCACGATATTCACATTAGGATATTCTTTGTGGGGTTCAACCCTCATCATCTACAGGTTCTAGGTAGGTTTTTGGGGCTGCGCCCTCTTCCCCTGCATCTTGGCTATGAATACAGGGCAGTGCTCTATTGCGTGATCAAACTGAGTAAAGTATCAGCACAACAGGCATGTCAAGCTCATACACTCTCACGCGTAGTGTCCTGGCACTCCACAATTGTAACAAATAAGTTGTCCTCGACCTCTACCAGGTCCTCCTCCTCCTCCTCGATCTCATCCATGCCCTTGATATCCTCTACATGCTCCCCCAGCACCTTGATCTCGAGGCCAAGTTTTTGTCTGCATTCGATATGTGGGTGTTCTTTTCATCATTAGCTCATAGCTATGAAGATTATGCTCATCGTGACCCACCGATTTACAAAAGTTGTAGAAGAGATGTTGCGGCGTTTGCACAAATTTCTGCAGCAAGTGACAATTGTCTGTTACATGTTTTCCAGCTACTTGATAGATAGTGAACCACAGCGCGGGCCCTATACTTGGCCTTGCTAGAGCCTATGACCTCAGAGGCATTGGCCCTCCTCCTGCAATATATTTCGCGAAGACAGGGCAGTAATCTTTATCATGCCCCTGGCTCTTACACTTGAGGCACCAAACTTCTTCGCACACCTCTGGCCAAGCCGCTTTATCATTTTAGACTTTGGAACTCTAAGAAAATATTCTGCAACTCCGCGTGAATCTGTTGAACTCCCAAAGAAACATATTGAATTGTTGTCTCATGCAATCTCATCGCAATTTCCAGGGCTTCCACCTGGGTCCCAATCTTTTGTTGTGATAAGACAACCCTTAGGTGAGGCAAGAGCGAAGCTGCAAGCCATTCATGCTACTGTCCATTCGTAAGATTCATATTAGCTTCACGAATCTGGCATTTCAATCTCTGATCCAGCTCCCAGGGTGTTTCACCCAGCCTCATCATAATTTGCTTGAATCCAATGACTGATTGCGATTCAAATTTGGGCCTATTGAATTCCTTATTCAACAATGTCTAAATGTCTGCCAATGTTTCAATGAAGAGCCTTCTTCTTCCACCAATATTAAGCTAGATATGAATCAGAGTACGAAAATTCACAATGTTTTATTATTCAGTGAAAGATTTTCCAAGATCTTACAAGATTTTATAATTCAGTGAAAGATTCGCCATGACTTTACAAGATAATATAATTGGTGAGAGATGTCCAAATATATATATATATATATATATATATATAATATATATAGTATATATATATATATTATAAATAATATATATAATAATATATATATATATATTGCCAATATATATATATATATATATTAGTGATAAAATCGCCTCCCATTTTTTTTATGTATCATGTGGATTCGCCCGTTTATTATACATATAAATTTAGGGTGGTTCTTAAAATTTTCCATGATGAAGAGCCTTCTTCTTCCACCAATATTAAGCTAGATGCACTGATCAGAACCATGGAGAGAATGGCCAACTGGATGATAAATTTGGATAGACCTCAGGAGACCCAAGTTATAAATCCTAACTTTAGAAATTAGTAGCAACCTCAGTACAGAATAAAACAAAGAGATCAGAAAGCTTCTAAAGCATCGACATCTCAGCAGCCAATTCAAACACCCTTGTAGTAGAATTATGCTCAAGGAGAATTTGATGATGAAAAAGACCCGATTGTTGAGGAAAATCATTTCTTTAGGGAAGATTACCATCCCATTTTCTTGACTGAAAATGAGAAGTATGTCGAGAAGGTGGAGGATCCTAAAGATGAGGACTACATATTGGCAAGTGAAAATGCATTGGAGACCCAAACCAATGATTATCAAAGAGGATATTTGAATGCACTCACTTCTCAGCAGAAGCAATATTCTTTGAGGAATATAGATTTTTTCCCAATCACTCCTATTCAGAAAAGGACATCACAGCGGAAAGATAACCAACAGAAATCAAATCCTCAAGGTAGTCAAAGAAAAGGTAAAGAGTTGGTAGTAGCCGATCAAAGTAGAGCAAAAAAACCATCTACAAGAAGTCCAAACAAGGATCATGACAGTTAAAAGAAGGATCAGATACCAAGATATCTTCCCGAGAAGAGAGAAAATGTCCAAAGAGAGGTAGATAAAGCTAGTTCTTTCAATCTAGAAACTGAAATTTCAAAGTTGAAAGTGTCAATCCCTCTTACTGAACTAGTCAAAAATAGCCATTACAAGTCTGATATAATTAAAATGCTCAAAGTCAATCCTATGAATGACATGGTTAATATTGAAGATGACCAGCCTGAATTGATTTTTTGTCCAGCCATAGACGTTCAGTCAGGAGATAGTGATGTTCCTCTATTTTATCTCAGTTTAAGAATCCACCAATTCATTCTTCACAACTCCATGCTTGACTATGGAGCCTCTCATAATTCACTGCCAAAAGCCATCATGGAAATTTTGGGTCTAGATATAACTCGTGAGTACCATGACTTGTATTCTTTTGATTCTGGTAAAGTCCATTGTCTTGGTCTAATCAAAGATTTGGTAGTACCCTAGATCAAATCCATACAAAGAATGTTTTAATGGTTGTAGTGGTAGCTGATATACCACCACGGTTTGGCATGTTATTGTCGAGATCTTGGGGAGAAAAACTAAGAGGCACACTACATTTAGACTTCTCCTATGCCACCATCCGGATTTTCGGGCAATTGAGAAAGTTGTACCAAGAAACCAAAATCAAGTTCATGAAACTAGCAAGGAGAATCCCAATAATCATCTTATAAATGTTGTACATACAGATTTAGAGTCATTTATTTTATATAATGATAGTGTACTAAATGATGTAGATAGTCAGCTTGTAGAAATTGGAGATGTACCCAAGATTGTCAACACTATAAGGACAGTTTTAGATCAAGAAAAACAAGAGCTTCCAAGTTCATCTGCACATCCATCAAATAAGGCAGAAAAAGGTTTAGAACAACCATCAAATAAGGTAATGGAACCTTCAAAACAATTCAAAGAGAAAGTTCATAAAATTGACCCAAAACAAAAAAAGGATGAACAACTCTTGGAAGAGGAACATGGCCTTTGGACCATGGACTTTGATGGTGCTCTTGGGAAAGACGAAGTAGGTATTGGCATTTGGATTTGAATTCCACATCATCAACAAGGTGAGCTCCCTCAGCATGTTAGATTATGCTCATACAAGTTAGCTTTTGATTACACTAACAATGAGGCAGAGTATGAAGCGTTGATCACAGGTTTAAAGATATTGAAAAGATTAGGTGCACGAATAATTTCTATGTATGGTTATTCAGAACTTGTAATCAAGCAAGTTAAAGGTGAATATCAAGCTCACCATCCGCAAATGAAACAATATAGAAATGTGATTTTAGATATTCTTAGAATGTTTCCTAAAAATACACTTTCAGTTGTAACAAGGAGTTAGATTCTTATGGCAGATTCATTAGCTATAGCTGTGAATAATTTCAAAATTCCCAGTTTTTCAAACAAGAAATTCGAGATTCATGTGAAGCATCGGCCCTCTATTCCTGACAACTTGCGATATTGGCAAGTATTATGGGATGACAAACAGGTGAATAACCTTCTTCAGAGTGAAGGAGAGTTTGAAAATTGTTCTATGGATGAAGTTTATGATTAGATGATCAAGTCATCGAGGCGGCTCAAGTTAATATACTACAGTTGAAAGATAACAATATTCTAAAAGGTCTCATACCTTTGGAAGACTTGTTTGATCAAGATGATGTAGCAAGGAAGCCTACATTGGTTCCTTGATCTGAAAATGGGGCACTTAGGCTTCTTGTCTAACTTACAAGAACCTCTCCCACTTCCAAAGCTTTAAATATTCCCAAGTCTTAATGATTAACCAATGTGGAATTAAAAATGCTTGAAAATATAGGTGTATGCTTGTGTTTATTTTTTACTATAAAGTGTTGTAATTATTGTTGCTTATGCTGATATTTTAAATACAAAGAACAATAAATAATGAAGCAAGTAGAGCACGCACATAACAAAAATTTAATTAGGACTTCACCCACAAATCTTGGGCTACGTCTCTTTGAGCTCTAGTCAACTCAACCAGGATCTTTGGGATTATGGCGGCAGTTCTTTTACAATTCTTTGACTCAACTCCATCAGTTTACATAGAACATGATGGGCTTACTTTACCATCTCATCCCTGGCTCTAAAGCTCTCAGCTTTCTGGCTCTGGCTCTCACTCTGGCTCTTGGCTCTGGCTCTGGCTCGCGCTCTAGCTCTTAGCTCTGACTCTGGCTCTAGCTTTTTGGCTCTGGCTCCAGCTCTAGCTCTCGACTCTCGCTCTGGCTCTTCAGCTCTGGCTCTGGCTCGTGGCTCTCTGCTCTAGCTTCTTTGAGATCTTTCTCTCGGCCTTTGAGTTCCTCTATGAGTCGCTTAACCTCCAAGCAACTCTAGCAACCTTCAGCAACAATACGTTGTTGTCACCTGAGCTCTCTGGCTTTTCACTCAACCTCCTAGTGACTCCAAAGACTCTCTACACACTCAGCTCTTGCTTGTTGTTCACTCAACCTACTCCCTCCCTTCATCAATTGAGCTTTTTGGCTTCTTTGAGGCAATCTTCCAGCTCTGCAGCTTCCATAGCCATTTTCTCTGCACATAATCATTCTTTGCAGCCCTCTGTCTTCCACCATAGTCTACTCAAATCCCTTCTCTGAGCATTAGCAATCATTGCTAAATGCCCTCAGGGATGGATGCCACCTATTCTGTAACGGAAGGGTGCATCAAGCTTGTGAAATCCCTGAAACGACCACTTTCTATTAACATAGAGAAATGCACTAACACGAGAAAAATCCGCAGAGAAAATTGTTCCCTGGACTTCAAATGTCCTTAATTCTAGTCTATACTCCTATCGAGTCTGCCCACAAATCGTTGTCGCAAGTCACAAATGGCATGTCCCTTTGTATTTTAGAAATACATTAAAATAGTGCAAATATCGCAGAAATGGCTTATGGCGGATTTGAAATAATATTCATTTGCATTTCGGAACCCTTTCAGTTCTGGTTTCATCACTTCAGGCACTTCCCTCCATATTTCGTTTATTAAATGAAATATGCAAAATACATAGAAAATGTTCGCTTGGCAGATTTCAAAATATATGGAATGCTGCTTATAACTCTATTAGGTCTGGCCATTGCATCGCACGTAAGGCCCCACTCCATTGTGTTCACCGATATCAGCGATTGCGATATCGCATCGGCCCAGTCCCGTCACATGTTATGCCTCCGATTCCCTCTACCTATCACCGTCAATGCAATATGCCAATCGAATCTGGACCGTTGATAAGCCAGATCCGACGACTCCTATTCATGGTTCCTTTGACCTCCAATAAGCACGATTTTCACTGTTTTCTCTATAGTTTTGCCTCTTGCCCAAAGAACAAAAAGGGAACTTCTTTTTATGATAACTCCTTCATCTGAAGTCCATTTTCACCCATCCAAGTTGCGTTGGATTCAAAATGAGGAGATCTCTGTAATGAGACTATTTTCGAGAGTAGCCTGTGACTTTCATTTTCCTCTAATTTACAAAGGATTTGTGCCATTTGGCACTTTTTACCTCTTATATGAAGTCTTTTAGACTTAGAGGCTTATCCAGGATCCATTTTTGGATCACGCCTTCCCACTAAAAGAACTTTTGGTCTCCAAAAGACTGATATATTGATCTAAACAGTAAATGAGAGTGACTCACCTCTTCTTTCAGCCTCCCTACACTTGCCTTGCATAGTGCCTCTGAACCAAAGTTTCTAACCACTTCCCTTCTTGGATGGGTTGTTCTTCCTAGGAAGAACTTTCTTCCTCCTTGCCTTCCTACAGAACTTCTGCTGAAATGGTCATAGAAGGTGGTTTGAACTTCTTTGCCTTGATCATTGATCCAAGGTGGCTCAGACAAATGTGAATTTCATCTGCTCCACAAAATTTTCATTTGTACCTGTTTGAAAGGCTGCCAACAACAACTATTAACAACAACATACAGACAACAACTAGATGGACTAAATTCTGCTTCAACAAAAGAAACATATTTCACATCTTGTGAACACCTCCATGTCTTACATCTGCATACAAATGATGGACTAGTTAACAAGCCCACAAAACATGCCTTTAAACAAATGACCCTTCAAGTCAAGCATGTAGAAAAAGACCATTAGGACTCTTTTTCAAAAGATGAAACACTTCATCATTATCTCCATTTGGAGGCCAAGTTAACTTCTTCCAAGTCAATAGGGCATCACATGCATGTAAAAGCAATCAACCCTGTAAGTTAATTACACATACATGTTCAAAAACAAGGAAATAATCAACATCCCTATATTCATGCATCTCATGCTCATGCATGCATTTCATCCTTCAACTTTCACTTAAGCATACTGTATTTTTGAAGCTGAAATCAAATATAATGTAGATGCATCAATAGACATGCAATATTAATTGAATAATAACTCTAACTGTTCCTTACCAATCCCTTCCAAAGGTACTACATTTGTATGCACATCAACATCATCATGTGAATCATTCTAAGACACCTCATTCATGGAATCTTCACTTCCATTTCTACCATCTTCTCTTTCCACTTTCTTCAACTTTTGTGGAAGCATTGTTGGATTCAAAGTCCACCATTTTGCAACAAGATGTCCTTGCTTATGGCAGTAAGTGCACTACATGTGCATCCTCTTGACAGCATGATTTGCCTTGTCCAATGGACCTTTGGCTTCTTGCTTCCTCTCCCTCAAAAGTTTCCTGTGTGTGGCCATTCTCTTCCAACATCTGGAAACATGATGGTTATCCAAATCACAAAAGTAACATGCAATTCTTTTCCCATGCTTATGTGGAAAATTACCATGCTTTGCAAAATCAAAAGGAAAATGTTTAGAACCAGATTTATACCTGCCTCTTTTACCTTTATTGCCTTCATGAGGAGGTGAAGCAAATGAAGAAGTGGCTCCCTTTGGAACACCATCATTCTCTTCAAGACTATTGGAGTCTCCCCAACTCTCTGGTTCAAGTATGTGCTTCTGAACACCTGCATCCTGCAAATGATGTTTCAAGCTATTGCGTTCCTCCTGAATACAATATTCACACTCTTGCGGTAGAAGACCTGAAATGAAACTCCTTCTTGGAGCTGTTTCAATGGCCTTCATGGCAGCTTTGGAACTTCCTCCATAAGACTGTCCATACTTCTGCAGACTCGTTAGTCTGTAAACAAGCATACAATCAACCTCTAACTATTTAAACACCTTTCAGACAAGAAATCTTTGCTCTGTCAATCAAGCATTCTGATCTGATATCACTTGGTCTGGTATAACTAGCTTTAATATCACCTTCTGGAAGGTGGAGTTAATCAATCTCAAGCTCTGATACCACTTGATCTAAAATGGGGCACTTAGGCTTCTTGTCTAACTTATAAGAACCTCTCCCACTTCCAAAGCTTTAAATATTCCCAAGTCTTCATGATTAACCAATGTGGAATTAAAAATGCTTGAAAATATAGGTGTATGCTTGTGTTTATTTTTCACTGTTAAGTGTTTTAATTATTGTTGCTTATGCTGATATTTTAAATACAAAGAACAGTAAATAATGCAGCAAGTAAAGCACGCACATAATAGCAATTTAATTAGGAGTTCACCCACAACTCTTGGGCTACGTCTCTGTGAGCTCTAGTCAACCCAACTAGGCTCTTTGGGATTATGGTAGCAGTTGTTTTACAAGTCTTTGACTCAACTCCGTCGGTTTACACAGAACACGATGGGCTTACTGTACGATCTCATCCATGGCTCTAAAGCTCTTAGCTTTCTGGCTCTGGCTCTTGGCTCTGGCTCTGGCTAGCGCTCTAACTCTCAGCTCTAACTCTGGCTCTGACTCTGGCTCTGGCTCTGGCTCTTTGGCTCTAGCTCCGGTTTTGGCTCTCAGCTCTCACTCTGGCTCTCGCTCTGGGTCTTCAGCTCTAGCTGTAGCTCATGGCTCTTTGCTCTGGCTTCTCTAAGCTCTTTCTCTCAGCCTCTGAGTGCATCTATGAGTCACTCAACCTTCAAGCAATTCCAGCAACCTTCAGAAACAATACATTGTTGTCAATTGAGCTCTCTGGCTTTTCACTCGACCTCCGAGTGACTCCAAAGACTCTTTGCGCACTAAGCTCTTACTCGTTGTTCGCTCAACCTACTCTCTCTCTCCATAAATTGAGCTCTCTGGCTTCTTTGAGGCAGTCTTCCGGCTCTGCGACTTCTACAGTCGTTTTCTCTCCACATAGTCATTCTCTGCGACCCTCTATCTTCCATCCACAGTTTGTTCAATTCCCTTCTCTAAGCATCAGCAATCATTGCTAAATACCCTTAGGGATGGATGCCACCTATTCTGTAACGGAAGGGTGCATCGGGCTTGTAAAATCCCTGAAACGACCACTTCCTGTTAACATAGAGAAATGCAATAACACAGGAAAAATCTATAGAGAACATTGTTCCCCAGACTTCAAATGTCCTTAATTCCGGTCTATACTCCTATCGGGTCTGCCCACAAGTCGTTGTCACAAGTCTCAAATGGCCTATACTTTTGTATTTTAGAAATACATTAAAATAGTGAAAATATTGCAGAAATGGCTTATGGCGGATCTGAAATAATATTCATTTGCATTTCGGAACCCTTTCGGGTCCAGTTTCATCGCATCGGGCACTTCCCTTCATATTTCGTTTATTAAACGAAATATGCAAAATACATAGAAGATGTTTGTTTGGCGGATTTCAAAATATATGGAATGGCACTTATAACTCTATCAGGTCTGGCCATCGCATCGCGTATATATATATATATATATATATATATAATATATATATATATATATATATATATATATATATATATATATTATATATATATATTATATATATATATATAGATAGATATATATCTATATATATTATATATATATATATATATATATATATATATATAGTTATACACGTAAGGCCCCACTCCATTGTGTTTGCTGATTACGATCCACCAATATCAGCGATCGCGGTATCGCATTGGCCCGATCCCGTCATATATTATGCCTCTGATTGCCTCCACCTGTCACCGCCGATGCGATATGCCGATCGAATTTGGACCGTTGATCGGCTAGATCCGATGGCTCCTGTTCATGGTTCCTTTGACCTCCGATAGGTGCGATTTTCATTGTTTTCTCTATGGTTTTGTCTCTTTCCCAAAGAACAAAAAGGGAACTTCTTTTTATGATAACTCCTTCATCTGAAGTCTATTTTCACCCATTCAAGTTGCGTTGGATTTAGAATGAGGAGATCTCTGCAATGAGGCTATTTCTAAGAGTAGCCTATGACTTTCATTTTCCTCTGATTTACAAAGGATTTGTGCCATTTGGCACCTTTTACCTTTTATATGAAGTCTTTTAGACTTAGAGGCTTATCCAGGATCCATTTTTGGATCATTCCTACAGACAAAGGTGTCGAAGATGTGAACATTAGGACAACAAACAAACCAAAAATCATCAAGTTGTCCAAATCATTATCTCCCGAGGTAAAAGAAAAATACATTCATTTGTTGTCTGAATTTTTTGATGTTTTCGCATGGGATTATGCAAATTTGAAGGACTATGATAAGAAAATAATTCAGCATACCATCCTAATCAAGCCCGATCAAAATCCCTTCAGAAAAAATCTAAGAAGGATCAATCCAAGATTGTTTCCATCCATAGAGAAAGAAGTTAATATAATTTACAAAGCAGGGATCATTGTCCCTATCAGATTTTTCGATTGGATATCAAATCTAATTCTGGTGAGAGAAGACTGGGGAAATAAGGCTCTACGTAGACTTCAGAAACTAGAACAACGTAGCTCTAAAAGATAATTACCCACTTCCAAAAATGGACCATATCCTTCAGAGAGTTGTGGGTGCTTCCCGACTGTCACTTTTGGATGGTTAATTAGGTTACAATCAAGTTTTAGTGCATGAAGATGATTAGCACAAGACGGCATTCACCACACCTTGGAGCACATTCAAATATGCAAAGATGCCATTGGGTCTCAAAAATGCAGGGTCCACTTTTCAGTGTGCCATGGACATAGCCCTTTCAGATGAAAAATATGTTTTCTTGGTTGTATACTTAGATGATGTAACTGTATTTTCACATTCAAATGATGAACATTTGCATCATTTAAGGGTCATTTTTTAGAAGTGTAGAAAGTTCAGGATCTCTCTCAATCCCAAGAAAAGTTTGTTTGCTATGGAGGAAGGCAAACTTCTCAGCCACATCATTTCAAAATATGACATCTTGATTGACCCTTCACGAGTAGAAGCCATTCAGCAAATTGATTTTCCTTGCAGCAAAAGGGAAATCCAAGCGTTCAATGGTAAGATGAATTTCATACGCATAAATATTCCTAATTTAGTTGAACATCTTAGAGAAATGACCAATATGTTGAAAAAGGATAATGAGGTGAAATGGTCCGAAGAAGCCCACAAGTCCTTTCATGTAGTAAAACTTGCCTTAACCACTGCCCCTATTTTGATTAGTCCCGATTACACTGATGATTTTATTTTATTTTCATTTGCTTTTGAGCATACCATGGCAGCAGTAATAATTCAAAAAGGGGATAAACTGAGCTGCCAATAACATTTTTCAGTTGCAACATTAGGGATGCAAAATTTAAGTACAACATCATTGAGAAACAGGCCTTGGCTTTGGTAAAAGCAAACAAAGATATTAGAGTTTACATTTTACATTCGCATACTCTTGCTTATGTACCTAATGCAGCTGTAAAAGAAGTCCTTGTGCAAAATGACCCAGAAGGAAGAAGAGGTAGATGGATAGCAGCATTATTAGAATATGATCTTAAGATCAAGCCTACAAAGTTGATCAAAGGGTCAAGGCTTATCCAAACTCATGCCCGAGTCAAACATTCATGCTCTAGACATCAACCTTGTAGCGACATTATCCGACAATCAAGAAGAAGTGGAGACGTAGCCCAAGATTTGTGGGTGAACTCCTAATTAAATTGCTATTATGTGCGTGCTTTACTTGCTTCATTATTCACTATTCTTTGTATTTAAAATATCATAAGCAACAGTAATTACAACACTTAATAGTCAAAAATAAACACAAGCATACATCTATATTTTCAAGCATTTTTAATTCCGCATTGGTTAATCATCAAGACTTGGGAATATTTAAAGCTTTGGAAGTGGGAGAGTTTCTTGTAAGCTAGGAAAGAAGCCTAAGTGGCCCATTTTTAGATCAAGGAACCAATGTAGGCTTCCTTGCTACATCATCTTGATCAAACAAGTCTTCCAAAGGTATGAGACCTTTCAGAATATTGTTATCTTTTAGCTGTAGTATATTAATTTGAGCCGCCTCGATGACTTGATCATCTTCATCATAAACTTCATCCATAGAACAATTTTCAAACACTCCTTCACTCTGAATAAAGTTATTCACCTGTTTGTCATCCCAAAATACTTTCCAATATCGCAAGTTGTTAGGAACAGAGGGTCGATGCTTCACATGAATCTCGAATTTCTTTTTTGAAAAAATGGGAATTTTGAAATTACTCACAGCTTTAGTTAATGAATCTGCCATAAGATTCTGACTCCTTGGTACAACTAAAAGTGTATTTTTAGGAAACATTCTAAGAATATCTAAAAGAAAATTTCTATATTGTTTCATTCACGGATGGTGAGCTTGATATTCACCTTTAACTTGCTTGATTACAAGTTCTGAATAACCATACATAGAAATTCTTCATGCACCTTGCTAGAGTCGGTCTTGGCAGTCCTCCGTCAGAGATCAAAACTCTTTCTGCATTTCATTTTTAGGTGTCTCGCTCCATCCACTCAGCTGCATTCCGCTAGAGGCATGCCATAATCTGACGGGAGGGTCTCGTCAGTTCATTCCCCTCATGTCTTGTACCTGCTGGCTTAGGTCTTTTCATCAATGTTTATTAAAGTCCATGATAGTCAATTTTTGATCTTTTAATGGATAAGAGTCAACTTGGTCATTAGGTCTAGGGTTTGCAAATTTTTGTTCTCAAAGTGCTTCAATAATACTTGCAGGCCAAAGGAAGGTTCAATAATTCACTCAAATGATGTTTCTGAGCAAGAAAAGATGCATTTTGGAAAACTGAGAGAGGTTTTTTTCCACAATAGGCCAAGGAAGAAAAACCTCTTTCACTTTTTACACAGGTGTCATGGTTTTAGATAAATATAAAAAATACAATTTCCTCGGGAGAATTGATGCACCTCTAAAGTGACCTCGGGAAAATCACGTTTTCTCCTAGCTTGGTTAGCCAAATGATTTTCTTGATGAGTAAAATGATAACTAGACACAAAGATATTTCCAATGAGCTATCATGAACTAAATTTGGAGTTGAGGAACACCTTCCAAAGTTGACTGCAACAACACTCTGCCTTGAGGCAGCCTCATTTGGTACATTTTGACCCGTCTTGGGAGGTTTTATTTTTTATAGATAAAATGAACTCAAAATAGCAAAATTCTAGTTGGGTTGGAAAGTAGCCTCAAATACCTTTCCAACGAGCTATTCTGAACCCAATTGGGACACCGGGAAGGCCTCCGAAAGTCGCCTGTAAAAAGGCACAGCGCACAGAGGGAGCGTGGCGCACTGGGAGGAATTTTCCAGTGTAAATTTACACTGGCACGACGCACATAGAGAGCGCGGCGCACAGGGCTAAAAGGCCTTAATTTCATTGAAATATTCCTCCAAATTGAAATTACTTCATTCTTCCAAGTAATTAAATCATCCCTAAGTGCCATTACAAGAGTTTTCATCCTCCTTGATGGTGTGTAAATAGGTGAAAAGACAACCCCTAGTTTGGTTCACAATGTACTGAAAAACTATCTAGGGTTTTCAAAAGTTGTCATTGTTGTTGCTTGCTCTCTGCAATCATTTTCACATTCCTCCACTACACTCCCCTCATTTCATATCCCTTACCCCTCTCTCATTCACATTCATCCTAGCCCCCTATCCCCAAAATCCTAAACCCTAACAACAAATTCCCATTATTACCCTAAACCCTAATCCTCATTCCCCAAACCATATCACTCCCTTATAATCCTATAGTCAGCAAAAAATCCCTCATTCACAGTCCCACTCATTAATTCGATCGCCAAATAGCAAACACTTATTCTTGATATAAAATCTATTCATACTCATCATTGAACATCAAACAGTGGCAAATATGGAAACTGATTTAGCTTATGAAAGGGATGAGGAAACGGTGAGTGATTCCTCCCAAGAAATTCATGCACCGAGAAGACCACATAAGGGAGGAAAACACATCTGAGAGGATCCCACTACACTCACAAAGCTATTGGCTTGTCCTCTTGCAGTAGCATGTTTCAAACATCAGTCTTGCTACTAGTTTTGTGAGATGGTGGAAGAGTGAAATACCACCATGAGCTTGCTAGACTTTTTGTTCTCCATCTTCACAATGGCCAGGTCAATTTTGCAGGTGTTACCTTCACTTTGACGCCTGAAACTATAGCTGAAGCAACGGGTATTCCGAATGTTCGTGAACAGTGGAACAAGGGACAACTTGTGGACAAAGAACATTATGAGCCTTATATCAAGGCTAGTTACCAGAAGCAGATCAGTAGGGTCTTTCCTTTCAGATACCTACAGGACACATATGCTCCACTTATGAAGCTCATTATCAAATATTTCAGCTGTGAAGGGATATTTTCTCACTTGTACACCTATCATGTTAGACTTTTGATGCATTTCACTAGGGTGAGGATGATGAATCTCCCTTATTTCATATGCAAAAATATTGAGAAAATGACCACATGGTGCAAAGAAAAACTCCTCATCAATAGTACAACAGCATTTATCACTTTGAATTGATCAAGATTGTGGTTTTGCATTAGCTGAGTTTGCTAAATGTTTCGTGGGATGATTTCATTTCACATGAGATTTTCAAAAGCCCTCAAGTGACCCCATCAGTTTTTCAAGAGGAAGGAGGGCCTTCAAATCAGCAAGAGGCTCACGAGACTCAGACCGCTACTATGCCAGTATTCATCACATATCAGAGAGGCAGTAGACATTTTTTTGCAGCAGCAAAGTAAGTGTTATCTCCACCTGGGGTGGAAGGGGCCTCGCTTCCGACATCGGCAACACAGGTACAGGACAGGGGCAAGAAGCCCATGCATGACAAGGGGCCATCAGGTGAACGAGAGGTCGACTTCATCCTCATCCAAGATGATGATACAGATGTGGAGAGTGCCAAACTTAGGAGGACCATCCAGGAGCACCAAACGGAGATCCAAGCATTGTCTCTCAATTTGGAGAGGGCTAAGTGGATTATCAGGTATTTGGAGTAGAGGAACAAACAGCGTGAAGACCAGCATGAGATCATGGAGCTGCAAAACATCCGCGAGAATCGCCAAGCTACCCAACATAGGAGGATTGAGCTCACTCCATTGGAGCAAGAGATTAACAATGACCGAGAGTCTTGGCTCGAGCATATCAACATCCACCTTGAGAGACCGTTAGAGAAGGCCGACAAGGACAAAACCATATTGAGGTGGATGGTTTATCACTACAGGGCACGAAACATGAGTTCAAAGGCTCGGATAAGGAGTTTGAAGGCGAAATTGAGGAAGAGCGACACAAAGACAAAAGAGGCAAAAAGAGCAAGATCGGCTCCGAATCTTGGTTAAAGCCTCTGTGGCCTAGCATAGCACTTCATAGGGAACCTCCAGCCCAAATTTCAAAAAAATTGGGGCAATTTTGGTCACATGACAAATTTTTAGGCACAAAACAGGGTTTTTCTCCCTGTGCGTCGCGCCACTGGCGCGGCGCCTAGGATTGGGAGCTCCAAATCAAGAATGGTTTACATTTTTGGATTCAGCAAGAAAAATCATGACTGTTGGTGCATGGACAAGAAGTTTGGGCAAGTTTTGAGTCCCCAGGATGTCAAAAACACTCAAAAAATGACCCCTTTGCCCCTATTTTGACACACAGGGAGCAGTCTTGGGAGATTGAAGTTTTGGAGGGGAAAATGAGCACCAAATTCAGAAATTCCACTTGGGTTGGAAAGTAGACAAACAAGGCTTTCTAACAAGCACACTTGGGCACAATTTGGACTCTAGCAGGTACCTCAAAATCGCCTCCAAAGTGGTGCGACGCATATAGATTTGGGTGCAGCGCACAGGGACCCAAAGGCCAAAATCACTTCTACTCCGCGACATTTCGATTCGCGACTTTCTCCATGTGGGCCCGCTCATTTACACTATATTTTTCTCAAAAACTAAGGCAATGTTTAAAAAGTATTTTCACTGAAGGTGGGCTCCTATCCAAGTGGCAAGGGAAGGCGAGTAGTCACCCAAGCCATTTGTCATTTTTGTAACGCTGCACCTGTAACTAATGGTTGGCTTTCCATTTCCATTTTGTAATGATTTGACAAACTCCCCAACTGTGGGTCATTCCATTTCCCAATGGAAAATTCTATTTATTGTATGCAAAACCATTTGCAAAAGGGTGGGTTGTAATTTTTGGGAGACTGTGGGAGAGAAACTCAGTTCTTCATCGTATATTTTGACAGAGAATTAATGAAAGGCAGGGGCTCTGTTTCATGAGATTCATGTGGTGTGAGTGTAGCAAATGTGTTATCTTTATGTTTCATATGTATTTCGTTATGTTTCACAGTTCATTCATATTCATTTCCAGTGAAATTTTCTAAGTAAGATAAGGTAGAGTTCATGTTTATTGATCTGCCTATGGGAAAGTTTCACGTTATGTGTTCTTCTTCTGTTGAAAAGGATTCATGTGTTTATGCCCTTTTCACCCTCCTAAACAATCTTTCCATTCCGCATTATTTCAAATTTAATTGCTAGACTTTCCGCCTGTCTTGCCTCACGAAATAATCTGTGCCTTTGTGTTAAATTCTCTGCTCATTGTTGTTCATTGGTCCCATACATCCCAGAAACTCAGTCATTTATAAAAAAATTATTCTTGTATACATATTTATTTACTAGCCTAAGATCAATATTTCACTGCAAGTCATCTCAGACCATATCATTTTTTTTATTCACTGAGCGTGACACGGAGAGAGCCCTCTCATGTTCTAGTAGGGCTAGCTACCAGACTGAGCGTGGTTTGTGGTTACCCTAAATTTTGCCTTCCTTTAGCCTCAGGCAGATTTAGGTGCTAACATAGTGGCGACTCCGCTGGGGACAAATGGTTTGCTTCAAGATTGTTTTGCCCCAGTACATCTATCAAGCTCATATCTGATGGTTGATGGTGAACAACGATCAGACATAAGAAGATGGCTGAAATCATTCACCTAGCGACTCCTTTCACTGAAGAATCTAGTAACTGGTGCTTCATGTTGACTCCACTGCAGAGGGATCAATAGCTTTGAGATTTTTTTAAATGGAGCGGATTGCAAGAAGATATGCTCCCATGAGCCGAGATCACATTCTAGGCTTTCCAAATAAAATTCCGAAGGTAGATTGGTCAAGGACTCTTCCTACGTTTAAAGATGATGGTAAGAAGGATGATGCTTTACATCTAGTTCGATTTCACATGCATATTCGCAAGTTGAAGGTTGATTTTCCCAAAGATTGCTTAATGAAGATATTCCTGGCCACTCTAGAAGGTGAAGCCCAATCTTGGTATGAAAGTTTGCCGCCTACTTGTATTTACTGTTTAGAAGATTTTCATGCCTTGCTCATTGAAAGATATAAAGACTCTTATCCATCATTAAATCTAGTTCATGACTGTTGCAAACATGCTTCTACTTTTATTGAAAGCCTTGAAAAATACTATGAGGATGATAATTTTATGGATGATGAGATCATGAAAGTCTTGTATAAGAATCCATTTCAGCAACATGAAGATAAACTAGAGGAGTCCCATCAAGATGCTCAAGAAACTTTGCAGCAGAATCAAGATCTTTGTACAGTGGAAAATGAAGGAATTTTGCATCTTGACTGTCAACAGGAATTACATGAAATGGATCAGCAATATGAGGAATATTTGTTACACTTTCACTTGAAATTAATTAACACAATCACTGTTAAATGATCAAAAGGAAACAAAAGGTCTTATCTCCTTTGTCTGAAGACGAGATAGATCAACTCTTGCACGGTTATGTTCCAGCTCAAGCTAAAGCGGATTTGTAGTGCACACATGGTCAAGAAAGTTTTGGTGAAACTTCTTCCTCTTTTGAAAAGGATGACAATCCGATGAACAGCTTTATAGATCAGCAAGTTGAAGAATTCCATATGGCTGAAAGTGATGAAAGAAAAAGTGTCATTTCGGATCTGTCCATAGAAGAAGACATCATGCAGGGAAGTCCAATTCTACTTTCAGAATGTGACAACGTTAAGTCAACCCTTTCAGATCCAGATTCGGATTATGGTGACCAAGAAAACCTTGTACTAAGTCCCATGAAAGAGAATTTTGTTGTTAAAATCACCTGGAATGAAGAAAACAGAGTTTTGAATCCAAATGTTCTCATGTCATCAGAACAATGCCTTCATAAAGAGGTAGTCCAGTCAGCTCATGAACAGCAAGATTGAGAATTTTATTCAAGTAAGTGAAAAAGATCTGGGTGAATTTATGGTAGATGATATAAATGATTGTGTTGGGTTTCAAGAATCATTTGAAGTTTCTTTTCTCATGATTGATGGATGTAAAGACAATCTTCCTGTCATATCATATGAAGATGATCTATAACGTATTCAGACTTCAGCAGACCAGACCATTTAGGATTCCATTTCAGATTCTTCTTCCTATCTTTCATGTTCTGAAATGTTCTTTGAAGAGGGAATCTGGTCATCTACTTGTTCAGAATTGTTTGAAGACCAGGAACCTACTCTTATTTATGAAAAGAGATCAGCATCACAAGAAAACGAAACCTTGTTTCTTCAGCAGGAGGAAAGACCTTATGTTCTTCATGATCCAATGGCAGATTTGTTGCAGACAGCAGTGAAGGTCATTATTCCAGTATTCAATGATGAAGGAGATCATGGTCAATTATGTTTTTGGAGGCCCAGTTACCAGTATCTGTTGTTGACCAGAAGATCTGATCAGGAGAATCAATCAAGGAGGCATCTACTTGATTGGTTACATTGGAAGACACATTACACATGATTGTACATATTGCATTAGTACGTAGGTGGTTGTCATCATGATTTGAAACCCTCGAATCTTGATGGATTGCTGCCATTGAAACAAGTTTTGTAAGTTCTTGTTTTAGTTAAGTCAATCATGATTCATTTCCTTTTGCATTGAGCCAGTTTTTTCAGTCATGTTGGTTCCATAATTAAGTCAGTCTGAGTCAGGTTTCAGTCAATAAATGAGTCAGATTCTTGTGTGGTTTGTCAAAATAATGGACTCTATATCCCAATGGACAAAGGCACTGTCTGCTCTCCCAAAGATTTGCAGTTCTTGGCACTTCCAAGGAGCTACCATCCCCCATTGGAGCCAATGTTAGAGTCGGTCTTGGAAGTCTTCCATCATAGATAAAAACTCTTTCTGCATTTCATTTTTAGGTGTCTCGCTCCATCCACTCAGCTGCATTCCGCTAGAGGCATGCCATAATCTGACGGAAGGGTCTCGTCAGTTCATTCCCCTCATGTCTTGTACCTGCTGGCTTAAGTCTTTTCATCAATGTTTATTAAAGTCCATGATAGTCAATTTTTGATATTTTAATGGATAAGATTCAACTTGGTCATTAGGTCTAGGGTTTGCAAATTGTTGTTCTCAAAGTGCTTCAATAATACTTGCAGGCCAGAGGAAGGTTCAATAATTTACTCAAATGATGTTTCTGAGCAATAAAAGATGCGTTTTGGAAAACTGAGAGAGGTTTTTGTCCAAAATAGGACAAGGAAGAAAAAAATCCTTCACTTTTTACATAGGTGTCATGGTTTTAGAGAAATATCAAAAATACAATTGCCTCGGGAGAATTGATGCAACTCTAAAGTGACCTCGGGAAAATCAATTTTTCTCCTAGCTTGGTTAGCCAAATGACTTGCTTGATGAGTAAAAAGGATAACTAGACATAAAGAGCTTTCCAATGAGTTATCATGAGCTCAATTTGGAGTTGAGGAACACCTTCAAAAGTTGACTGCAACAACACTCTACCTTGAGGCTGCCTCATTTGACACATTTTGACCAGTCTTGGGAGATTTGATTTTTGATAGGGAAAATGAACTCAAAATTGCAACATTCCTATTGGGTTGGAAAGTAGACTCAAATACCTTTCCAACGAGCTATCATGCACCCAATTTGGACACTTTGAAGGCCTACAATAGTCGCCTGCAAAAAGGCACGGCGCACAAAGGGAGCGCGGCGCACTCAGAGGAATTTTCCAATGTAAATTTACACTGGCGCTGCGCACAGGGCTAAAAGGCCTGATTTTCATTGAAATCTTCCTCCAAATTGAAATTACTTCATTCTTCCAAGTAAGTAAATCATCCCTAAGTGCCATTGCAAGAGTTTTCATCCTCCTTGATGGTGTGTAAATAGGTGAAAAGACAAACCCTAGTTTGCTGCACAATGTACTGAAAAACTATCTAGGGTTTTCAAAAGTTGTCATTGTTGTTGTTAGCTCCCTGCAATCATTTTCACATTCCTCCACTACACTCCCCTCATTTCATATTCCTTACCCCTCTCTCATTCACATTCATCCTACCCCCCTATCCCCAAAATCCTAAACCCTAACAACAAATTCCCATTATTACCCTAAACCCTAATCCTCATTCCCCAAACCATATCACTCCCTTATAACACTATAGTCAACACAAAATCCCTCATTCATAGTCCCACTCAACAATTCCATTCGTCAAATAGCAAACACCTATTCTTGATATAAAATCTATTCATACTCATCATTGAACATCAAACAGTGGCAAATATGGAAACTAATTTAGCTTATGAAAGGGATGAGGAAACAGTGAGTGATTCCTCCCAAGAAATTCATGCACCGAGAAGACCACATAAGGGAGGAAAACACATCTGAGAGGAGCCCACTACACTCACAAAGCTATTGGCTTGTCCTCTTGTAGTAGCATGTTTCAAACATCACTCTTGCTACTAGTTTTGTAAGATGGTGGAAAGAGTGAAATACCACCATGAGCTTGCTAGACTCTTTGTTCTCCATATTCACAATGGCCAGGTCAATTTTGCAGTGTTACCTTCACTTTGACACCTGAAACTATAGCTGAAGCAACAAGTATTCCAAATGTGGGTGAACAGTGGAACAAGGGGCAGCTTGTGGACAAAGAACATTATGAGCCTTATATCAAGGCTAGTTACCAGAAACAGATTAGTAGGGTCTTTCCTTTCAGATACCTACAAGACACATATGCTCCACTTATGAAGCTCATTATCAAATATTTCAGCTGTGAAGGGAGATTTTCTCACTTGTACACCTATCATGTTAGACTTTTGATGCATTTCACTAGGGTGAGGATGATGAATCTCCCTTATTTCATATGCAAAAATATTGAGAAAATGACCACATTGGTGCAAAGAAAAACTCCTCATCAATAGTACAACAGCACTTATCACTTTGAATTGATCAAGATTGTGGTTTTTCATTAGCTGAGTTTGTTGAATGTTTCATGGGATGATTTCATTTCACATGAGATTTTCAAAAGCCCTCAAGTGACCCCACCAGTTTTTCAAGAGGAAGGAGGGCCTTCAGATCAGCAAGAGGCTCACGAGACTCAAACCGCTACTATGCTGATATTCATCACATATCAAAGAGGCAATAGACATTTGTTTGCAGCAACAAAGCGAGTGTTATCTCCACTCAGGGTGGAAGGGGCCTCGCTTCCGACATCGGCAACACAGGTACAGGAAAGGGGCAAGAAGCCCATGCATGACGAGGGGCCATCAAGTGAATGAGAGGCAGACTTCATCCTCATTCATGATGATGATACAGATGTGGAGAGTGCCAAACTTAGGAGGACCATCCAGGAGCAGCAAATGGAGATCCAAGCTTTGTCTCTCAATTTGGAGAGGGCTAAGTGGATTATCAGGTATTTCGAGCAGAGGAACAAATAGCTTGAAGACGAGCATGAGATCATGGCGCTGCAAAACATCCGCGAGAATCACCAAGTTGCCCAACATAGGAGGATTGAGCTCACTCCATTGGAGCAAGAGATTAACAATGACCGAGAGTCTTGGCTAGAGCTCATCAACATCCACCTTGAGAGACTGTTAGAGAAGGCCGACAAGGACAAAACCATATTTAGGTGGATGGTTTATCACTACAGGGCACGGAAAATGAGTTCAAAGGCTTGGATAAGGAGTTTGAAGGCGAAATTGAGGAAGAGCGACACAAAGACAAAAGAGGAAAAAAGAGCAAGATCAGCTCTGAATCTTGGCTGAAGCTTCTGTGGCCCAGCATAACACTTCATAGGGAACCTCCAGCCCAAATTTCAAAAAAATTGGGGCAATTTTGGTCACATGACAAATTTTTAGGCACAAAACAGGGTTTTTCTCCCTGTGTGCCGCGCCACTGGCGTGGCGCTTAGGATTGGCAGCTCCAAATTAGGAATGGTTTGCATTTTTGAATTCAGCATGAAAAATCATGACTTTTGGTGCATGGACAAGAAGTTTGGGCAAGTTTTGAGTCCCCAGGATGTCAAAAACACTCAAAAAATGACCTCTCTGGCCCTATTTTGACACACAGGAAGCAGTCTTGGGAGATTGAAGTTTTGGAGGGGAAAATGAGCACCAAATTCAGAAATTCCACTTGGGTTGGAAAGTAGATAGGTAAGGCTTTCTAACAAGTACACTTGGGCATAATTTGGACTCTAGAAGGTGCCTCAAAATTGCCTCCAAAGTGGCGCAACGCATATAGATTTGGGCGCGGCGCATAGGGACCCAAAGGCCAAAATCACTTCCGCTCCGCGACATTTCGATTCGCGACTTTCTCCCAAGTGCGCCCGCTCATTTACACTATCATTTTCTAAGCAACTAAGGCAATGTTTAAAAATTATTTTCACTAAAGGTGGGCTCCTATCCAAGTGGTAAAGGAAGGCGAGTAGTCACCCAAGCCATTTGTCATTTTTGTAACACTGCACCTGTAACTAATGGTTGGCTTTCCATTTCCATTTTGTAATGATTTGAGAAACTCCCCAACTGTGGGTCGTTCCATTTCCCAATGGAAAAGTCTATTTATTGTATGCAAAACCATTTGCAAAAGGGTGGGTTGTAATTTCTAGGAGACTGTGGGAGAGAAACTCAGTTCTTCATTGTATATTTCAACAGAGAATTAATGAAAGGCAGCAGCTCTGGTTCATGAGATTCATGTGGTGTGAGTGTAGCAAATGTGTTATCTTTATGTTTCATATGTATTTTGTTATGTTTCACAGTTCATTCATATTCATTTCCAGTGAAATTTTCTAAGTAAGATAAGGTAGAATTCATGTTTATTGCTCTGCCTGTGGGAAAGTTTCATGTTATGTGTTCTTCTTCTGTTGAAAAGGATTCATGTGTTTATGCCCTTTTCACCCTCCTAAACAATATTTCCATTCCAAATTATTTCGAATTTAATTGCTAGACTTTCCACCTGTCTTGCCTCACGAAGTAATCTGTGCCTTTGTGTTGAATTCTCTGGTCATACTGTTCATTGGTCCCATACATTCTAGAAACTCAATCATTTATCAAAATTTTCTTCTTGTATCCATATTTATTTAATTAGCCTAAAATCAATATTCATTGTACGTCATCTCACATCACATTGTGTATTTATTCACTGAGCATGACACAGAGAGAGCCCTCTCCTGTTTTGGTAGGGATAGCTACCAGACTGAGCGTGGTTTGTGGTTACCCTGAATTTACCTTCCTTCAGCCTAAGGCAGATTTAGGTGCTAATAGGAACTACAGATTGTGCATTCCTAGCGGTCAGTGTGGAAGCCTGTAGACCTAAACTACACAATCCGTAGTTCAATCTAGGATAGGACCTAGGAGAGACTACGTATTGAATAGTCTCAGAGACCACGTTGGGAGACTGGCTCCTATAATTTCATAGTGCGCAGTTTGAGCCAGCCCAAGACAAGCTTTATGTAATTCTAGAAGCCAAGGCAATGGCCTTGAGATGCTAGAAGGTGTAGTGCATGCAATTAAATGTGACATGTGGGTAGGGGAAGCTTAGATTTGTTCATGGGGAGTGTGAAAATAGGCAGATCTAAAAGATGATGCAATGATGAGTGCATATCTGGTTAAGTGTAGATGTATACATGTGAAGCAAGTGCACCCATGGATTAAACTGAAGTAACACGAAGCATGTGAAGGGAGTCTCTGCAATGACGACCGTTGGTGAAAAATGGGAAAACTCATGCAGGACTTGAGAAAGGAAGTCTATAACATGGAGCAACATTTCCACAAGTTAAAATGCCAGCACTCATTCTGCAAAATGAGTGAAATAACACTCTCACAACCTAAATAGACAATAGCGAAAAAAAAGAAGCAAAAGGCGATAAAATAAAATCTCACCCCGAAAAGAGATGACAATGCTCTAAAGGATCCTTGATCTCTGAGGGAAGTTACAACTTGATGATTGAATGCATAAGTGAGCTCAGAGACGTCCATTACATAGATTTTAGCAAATGGAGTTCATGAAACGTATGCTTGAGATCAAGGACAACAACAACACTTAGCAGAAAGTTCTAAAGATAACAATGTGACACCTTTGGGAATTTTATTCCCTACCTACCAGGGATGTTTGTCCTCTTAGCTCCTTTATTTTTTGGGAGCATTGCCATGCATTGCTCGAAAACATTATGTAGTTCTAGAGGGAACCGGGAAACCTGTCAGCACATGCATAAAACAACACCTAAGGAAATTCTTCTGCATAATCCGTGGGTTGAGTGGCTCTGGATTCCTCTCATGATCTACGCGGTTTTCCAGCAGAAGACAAAATTTCATTTAGATCTGCATAGTTTTAGAGGCTAAGCTCACTGTCAGGATGTTCTATGGAATTCAGGAGAGAAATACTGATTGTTGGGTTGCTCTGCACAATTCCTAAGAGAAAGGCAGGTTGTTGGGCTACTTTGCAGAATTCTTGGGAGCAAGGTAGGCTACTGGGATACTTTATGCAATTCCAGAGAACAAGGAATGCTTCCCTCTAGGAGTTTGTAGTTTGTCAAAATAGCACAAGGGCCAGATGCAAACCAAGTCATGGGGGGCCAACTTTTTTTTAGTCAGCAAAGAAGGTAAGCGAACAAAAGCTATAAAGTGAAAGATAAACTTAACTAAAAACACAAGTTCCTAACCAGTGCAAGACAAGAAGATAATATTTTTAGGAGGGTGGCTCCACAACTAAGCAATGGAAAATTTTTGGAGGGTGGTTGTAGCCGCTACAACATTGAAGACACATGGGTAGAAATCCATCTCTCTGGATGGACCTTGTCTTTTGTAAAGTGAGTCTAACTCCTCTGGAAGTATCGTTCAATTCTTTGATTGTCATGGCTTCTTCACTAGTTTGAGTTAAAGATATAGTCCATACCATTCTCTTGATTGGTCAGCACACATACCAAGCCAAGTGAACTGAGATGCTTCGATTTGGGATGAGGGGTCCATTGATGTATAAGTAGTGTATACTACCAGAGTTTTAGTTTCATTTCTGGTGTTGCTCCACTGCTAGTAGGCCTGGAAAGTACCCCAACGGAATCACTTTAGGAACAAAAGCATCGATCCACTGCTAGTGATCCTGGACAGTACCTTGGAGGAGTTTCTTGCTTCACCTCTCTATGTAGGAAGCCATTCTCTTCTTTCACCTTTATTTTATTTTTCATTTTCATAGAACTATGCATAGGCACTTATTTATTTCATGAGGTGGAAGGGGGATCCTGACTTATTGAGAGTAGAAGAAGTTGTCTCTTCTAAGAAGTATGTTATATATACCTATGACATACTTGTTAAGGTTTCCCCCTCACCTTACTCTACTTGAATGAGCTGAAAAGGGTTAAGTGAATATAGAAAAACCGATTAGAGTAGGCGACACTAGTTAAAGGTGAAAGCATTGGGTTTTCATCAAGACTCACTCTCAACATAATTTATTTTCCATCAGGGTATCATCGACTAAAGAAAACAAGCTCTTCATAAAAAGGTAGGACAATAGATAACCAATTGTTGATAGTTGTAAAAGTCCTCTTATACTTCACCCTGCTTGTCTTATGAGCCAAACAAGTTTTCATGTGAAGCTAAACCTACGAGTGATAAACCAACAAACAAAAAAAGAAAAGGACAAAAGTAAAATGAAAGAAAAATAAGTAATAAAAGAAAAACAACAAATCCAACACTACTCCTACCCCTAAACTAAACAATGCATGGGCTTGCTCACGTGAAGTGATATTTCCAATGTAGCCATCGGTGCATTAGGTGGCCCATGTAAGTGAAGGAATGGTTGAAAAGAAAGATATCCAAGTAAATCAACACGCAAGAATGATAAGATAGTGAAAACCAACACGATCGAAGTTTGAATGTGTCCATGGAAAAGAAAATAGTAAAAGCACAAGACAAACAATCTGTGGACATACCATGTTGTGACAACGCATTGTGTGTAGATGATGAACATAAAAACTCTTTTGATATTTGCAAATGAGAAAGCATGCAGAAGGAAGAAAAATGTTTCTTCGCAACATGACTTGCTACGTATGACTCCTCCAATTCATGAGTGATAGGATCATGATATTCTGGTGGAGGGTGTAAGATGTAAAAATCATATTGATTTTCAATGTGTGCGAGAGAGTGATGATGATCCTGCAGTGTTTCAATGGATTTATGATTGGGAGTGGAACTGACCTTAAGAAAATGATGACCAGACATAACTATCAGCTCAGGCTGAAGTTCCTGGACATCTTGAGGGGTTTCCACTTCATCAGCGGGTAGCTCATAAAAAGCAATGGCCTGGAAAGATCAACAACAAGTGAATCAACATCGTGATCAAATGAAGGAGTAAAGAGGTCATGATAGCCATGTTCAAAAAATTCGAGACATACATCAGCATCCTCATGATTTTTTGAATCATACAAAGGGGTTAATGATAAACATAATTTCACCATCTAAATTTTCAGAAAGAAGAGATGACATATTGGGTGGATTTGAAAAGAAATATGTTTCCTCTGAATGATCAAAAGTAGAAACATTCGGGAATGAATTTTCACAAGTCGAATTAGATATGGAAAGTCCATAAAAAATGTCAGGAAACAATGGTTGAGGTTCAGATAGATGGAGGTCATTCTTAACTATGGGTTCTTATTTAGATTCCAACACATACTCATAGAAAATGATGGAATAGGTTGGCTACTCAACACCAACCCCGTCGACAAATTGGTCCTCGTGAACAACAATGGGAAATTCTGGAATGAGAGAAAACAACACAATACAATCCAAAGGATCAATAGAACAAGAGTACGGAGGTTGAGAAAAGGAGTTCACATGACAACCAACAAGCTTGCAAGCCAAATATGCACAGATATCGAGAGGAGGTGGGGTGGGAGGATGTGATGGTTCAACACATGGGTTCGCAACTTCTCCCACCTCGCACTATAGAGCTAGATATGTTTGATGAGAAGCAGATGGAGGGTCACCTGTGATAGCAACCTTGTACATCTTGGGTTTAGTAACTCTAACATTGAGGTATGCTAGGTGGGGTTCGAATGATTCTAACACATGTATACTTTTAGATATCTGAAGAAGATACTGAAATATTTCATTAAGAAATTTCCAACCAATTTCATCTTCTGGGATTTGAAAAGCAAGATTACAGAAGTGGTCCCAAAATTGAAAAAGGGATTCATCGGGTGCTTTCCATAATTCAAGAATTTTTTTATTGAGTTCTTTGGAATCATATTGATAAAAACCATGGGCCAACTCTCTAATCATATGAACATTAGATTGAATGGAGATTGCGGTCAATGTGACACACCATTGCACTGCGTTCCATTTGAGCGTGTAAGAAAAATGCGAGTAGGAGATATCGTACAGGAGGACTTCATTCCTTTCACAGAAACCCATGAAAGCAACTTTGTGCCTAAGTGAAGTTGTTCCACCTTCATGATCATATGTGTTACGTTACAAGTCATTAAGGACACCCTTCAACACGTAAAAAACACATCCATGAGATAGACATGTAGGAGGATTAAATATACTGCGAGTCATGAAAGATGTGTAGAGATTCAGAACAGAGTTTGAGGACTCAACTTGTCATATGGCCCTCCTTCTAGTGCCAAAAATGTTGACGGTGTTGGACCCGCCAACATGTTAGGGGATATCCCTAGTAATATGCCCCAACTAGACCTCAAACGTTCTAGAGTAGGAGTCCCAGCATTGGGTAGTAAAGAAATTCCTTGATTGCAATATCGAACAAAGGTAAGTGTGATATCTTTGTTAGAAGTAACCATGTGACCTTGCAATGAGTCAAGTGAGATGCATGGTAGTTCTAACACATGGAGGGAAAAAGTAAGTGTGTCCCTTAGAAGCCTGTAATGGTACGCAACCTGAAAGGAACACATGAGTTGAGTGATATCACAAGATAGAAAGAAGAATAGTCCACAATCCAAAGTGACGACTCAAACCAACAACACGTTTGCAACAAGATTCATACAATTGCAAACAAAATAGTTCATACACAAATGCATAAGTTGAATAACATAAATTGCTAAAGAAACCATAATAGTCCAAATACAATAACATATGCATGAAAGCATGTTGGCTCTGATATATATATATTAAGTGAAAGTTCCATCCATACATACTCCATTGACAACCACTAGCCCCCATAGTGGAACATTAGAGTCAACACTACCTGCTCCTCTAAAGAGATGTACTTGCTCTACACTGTGGAGAAGTCAAGGTGCATGACAATACTCTCCAAGCCTTCTCTAAGCAATGCCCAGTCAAAATCTTGGCTCCCAAAATCTCATTCTATGAGTTATGAGGTTCTATTTATAACAAAGGTTGGGATGACCCTTGACATTCCCCTTAGTGACTCTTGGACTACCCTCATGACTCTTCACATTACATAATGACTATTCATATTCCACTAGTGACACTTGGAGTTTCACTTACGACATGTTTACATTAATATACATTTTCCACATGTACCCATGTGAGATAAAATAGGCTAGAGACAACCTAAAAAGACAAAACACTATGACTTTGAGGTTTGGGGAAAGACTAAAGTGACAACACCCACTTGATGCTTCTTAGTCATGTACTAATTCCAAGCGTGGTGTTGTGCTATGATGTTCCCAAGATGATTGATGTTGTCTTGTTTAAAGCAAACTCTTTCCTGCATGGCATCAGGGCATGTGGTCTCGGAACCTATGTCCATCTCAACTTGAAGTATGCGCTGCACTGTCGTGAGTGTGGATGGACCACCAATGTACTTATGCATTTTGTCTACACTCAGATGTGAGTCATCACTAGTTTCCTCACACATCAACTGCTCCATGTACCTATCGACCTCCAACTGGACTGTTAAGAAATTTACTGCATAACATAAATAATTATTGAGAGGAATATATATAAGAAAATAACCAGAAACAACCATAAACACATAAACACATAAGTTTATCCGGGAAAACCACAAATCTGGGGAAAAACCAAACCATAATGAAATTTCATTATCCTTGGCCAAAACCCTGGCCAACCTGACCAAGTGAGCCTTCACCGCTCACTTCCCTGGCCTTGCATTACAATCAAGTCCTTCTAGCCTTTTATAAGCTCCATTACATATAATAACACAAGCATAATACTATGGGTGCACAATACCATGTGCCCCAAAACCATCATTGTTTAACCTGGTCAACTTTGACTCTACCCTGAGTCATGTTTACCTAACAATTCCCCCCTTAAACTTGACTTGGGGTTCCTTGACTAACTCCCGCCAAACCTGCTAAGTGAGACAATCCCACTCACTCTAGCTCTTACCCCCCTCAAAGTTTTTACCCGATGTATTGTTAACCCAACATCCCCCCTATCACCTAGTGCTAACCCAGACTTTACCAGTGATCAGTGAGGGGTACACATGCCTTACCAGGTCTTACAGTAGTATGCCCATTTACATGCAATAATTTTGACTTCATTAAATCTTTTTTTTTGTTTATTGCTACTGCGATTCTAATCCATCCTCTCTCAATTTGATTTGCTCAAAAACTTCTATCAAACCACTCCAATTGTGAGCCCAATGAGAACCTCGTAGATTCTAGCACCGATGGCCTCACGTTGCAGAATTCCACTGACCTTCTTTAAATAGCCACATGAATCCTGAACAATTCATCAGCATGTTCCAAGCCGGTAAATATCACAAATGCATTACGATCCTTGGCAGAATGGCACTATCTTATGCACATTCTCCTAGAGGTTCTTTTGCGTATGATTGTTCCACCATTATTTTCAGACCCAGATCTGTAAAAAGGCTGCATTGATCTCATCAGGCACTATAAACCCCTGGCATCAAAGAATCCCTTTGAAGCCAATATCTGGCTCTGATACCAGTTGTTAAAAAATCTACTGCATAAGATAAATAATTACCGAGAGGAATATATATAAGAAAATAACCAGCAACAACCATAAACACATAAGTTTATCTGGGAAAAACCCAAATCCAGGGAAAAACCCAACCATAATGAAATTTCATTATCCTTTGCCAAAACCCTGGCCAACCTAACCAAGTGAGCCTTCACCGCTCACTTCCCTTGCCTTGCATTACAATCAAGTCCTTCCAGCCTTTTATAAGCTCCAATACATATAATACCATGGGCATAATACTATGGGTGCACAATACCATGTGCCCCAAAACCATCATTGTTTAACCTGGTCAACTTTGACTCTATCCCAAGTCAAGTTTACCTAACATGGACTTGGTTCTTGTGATTATCTTTGGTGAGGAAACCTACATCTATTCATTTTGTTCCTCAGCTATTGGTTGTTCTAGCCCATCAACCTATATTAGTGTTGTTTTTCTATCACTAAGCCTTGCCTTTTTTCTTCATCCTATTTTTGGTTCTCAACTCCTGTTCTTTCCTTCTCAGCTCTCATTCTTCCTTTGATTCTGATTCTGTTTGTTGCGATTTCAGTTCTACTACTTGAAACTTTGCTCTTTTCTCTTCCTCTACTCTGTTGTATGTGTCTTTTGTTTCCTATTTCTTCTACATTCAAAACTGCATGCATGAGGACTGAATGCACTTTCTCTCTATAGCTTAGTCCTTCCTTTGTTATGTCGGCAATTTCCTCTATCCCTGATTTGGTACTGGCTTGCTTCATTCTAGCACTGTTGCTGGTTTTACTGCCACATCAGTGTTGATTCCTTTTGTGTAAATAGTTGGGCATCTGCATATATTTGCAAGTAAACTTGTGCTTGCTCAACGTATTTCGTGGTACTACTTTAAATGGTTGCTATTGAAGTAACTCTCTTTGGTGCTATGGTGCAATGACTACTCAAGAGAAGTGCTTCACGAGTGTGGTACCCATGGGACAAAACAAAAAATCACATAAAGAAAACATTAGCTCTTATAAATATAACTTTACAACATTATCAAGATGCAACCAAGGCATCTAATGAGAGGAAATGCATAGTTTTGACTAACAAGGGGTGACTCGCTGAATATGGCAATTGCACATTGCACAATCCTCGTAGTCAGTGTGGAAGCCTACTGACTCAAATTGTGCAATGTGCAATTCATTCTAGGACAAGGCCTGTGAGAGACTACGCATTACGCAGTCTCATTGACCAAGCTGGGAGACTGGCTCCTGGAACTATGTTGTGCACAATTGGAGCCAACCTAGGATAGGCTCTGTGAAATTCCAGAAGCCAAGGTAGAGGCCTTGAGCTACTAAATTGCACAATGCATCCAAGTGATTGTAAGATCCAAGCAGGGGAAGCCCAGATCTATACATGGGGAGTGTATAAACAGATAAATATTAAATATAATGCATGGATGAGTGCATATTTGGTTAAGTGTAGATGCATGCATGTGAAATGAGTGCATCCATGGATTAAATTGAAGGAACACGAAGCATGTGAAGGGAATCGCTGGAACGATGACTGTTGGTACAAAAGGGGGAAAATCAAGTGACACTTGAAAAAGGCAATCTATAACTTAGAACAACACTTTGAAAATTTAAAACAAGCTAAGACGTGAGTTGTCATTCAAAAAAAATGAGGGAAGCGAGACTCTCACAAGCTAAACAGACAAAAGGGACATAAAAGAAACAAAAGGTGATAAAATAAAAATTCACCCCGAAGAGCGATGACAATGCTGTGAAGGCTCCTTGATCTCCCAGGAAACTACAACTTGATGATCAAATGCATAAGTGAGCTCTAGAGGCGTCCATTACATAGATTTCATAAAATGGAGTTCACGACATGTATGCTTGAGATCAAGAACAATAGTGACACTTAGAAGAAAGTTCTAAAGATAGCAATGTGTCACTTTTGGGAAGCTGATGAAAGATCCCTACTTACCATAGATTATTTTCCTCTTAGCTCCTTGCTTTTTCAGGACCACTACCATGCATTGCCCAGAAATATTGCATAGTTCTAGAGGGAACCGGGCAACCTTCTGGCACATGCATTGGACAACAGCTGAGGGAATTCTTCTACGCAATTCTTGGGTTGAGTGGCTCTTGATGCCTCTCATGGTCTGTGCAGTTTCCTAGCTGAAGATAAGATGTCATCTAGGTTTGCACAATTTTAGAGCCTAAGCTCATTGTCGTGATGGTCTGTGCAATTCTTTAGAGAAAGGCTGACTACCAGGTTGTTCTGCACAATCCCTGAGAGCAATGTAGGGTGTTGGGTTTCTCTGCCCAATTCTTGAGAGAAAGCTAGGCTGTTGGGCTGCTTTACACAATTACTAAGAGAAAGGTAGGTTACCCTCTAGGACTACATAGTTTGTTAAGACAACACAAGAACTGGATGAAAACCAAGTCATGGGTGGTCAACTTGTGGTTTGTCAGGAGAGCAAGTAAGTGAAAAAAAGTTGCAAAGAGAAAGATAAACTTAAATCAAAACACAAGTACCTAAGCAATGCAAGACAAGTTGCTAAGATTTTGCGGAGGAAGGCTCGAAAAGAAAGGGAAGGAAAAATTTTAGAGGGTGGTTGTAGCTACAACAACAAGCACATATATGGCTTGTCTCACCTCAAGGAAAACCCAACACTCTTTTCTATAAATCATTGCCCTTGTTGCCTTGACGCAATGATCTTTGATAGCCACTATTAATTGTGAGACCAACTCCTTTGTGCAGTGATATTCCTTACTACCAACTCATCCATTTTCTATACACCTTTGTGCTGATATATCAAAGCTAGGATATATCATAACTCATACAGGAGGAATGTTATGATATCACTTAGTTGTAATACTCTTATCCCCTTGGCACTTAGATCATTGAACATTCTCTTTCTCATAAGATCGTGTCCAAGACCGTTAGCTTAGCATACCATTGTAGCATTATATCGGAGCCCCTACATATCATATCTTTTTCAAAGTCTTGATTGTTGTTTAGCTTCTTTTGCTTAGCCCTCATTTATTTTCACATCATAGGACCACTACTTGTGAATACTAGTAGAAGACTTAGGTGTCAATCCTTCAGGTTCCTACCCAGGGAATATCTCCATGTGTTATAGCTCTTCGCCCTTGGTTCTTTTAACTTCACGACCAAATAATAGCACGTACATCGGAGCTCCCTAGGAATTGTAACCTTTTAAAATATGAATTTACATAGGAGTTACAAGATCTCTATCTTTCGATATACTACATATCAATTAGGTGTTAGCCTCACTCTGCACCATTGGTTCTTTGGGTCACCACACAACCATGTGCCAAATAATATCAGAGCCCCCTTTATTGTAACCTTTTAAAATTCCATTTGCACAGGATTTAGGAGGTACTCAGCCTCTGCTATGCTCAGCTTATATATTACATCATGTTTTCATCATTTCTCCATGTGGTGCCTCTTAAGTGGTGACACATCTCACTCTGATTTTCCCCACTAGGCCACTGAAAATGTCAAAACAAGCTACCACATGTTCACCATATTTCCATGTTATGCTGACTTCAGTTGCCACTCCATCTTCTCAAATAAAATCACATTTCAACATGTGTCCTAGCAGAGGAGAGAGAAGGGGTCCCATCAAGCCTTAGCTTTGCAATGAAAACCTTTGTTAATCTTGATATGCATCCCTCAGAGATTTTAACAATATCGGAAAATCCATATATCATAACTTCCCAAAATTCAAGTGTTAAGAAGTTACGAGGTTCCCATGGCTTCAACCTTTGATATTTCGAAATCTCGATATCATCTAACCTCAGATATCCCTATATGACCTGGTCTAAGGTTCAATATTCTTTGACATCCGTTATTCATCCTTCCACTTTGTTGACCTCTGATATTTTGGCCTACTTAGGACTTCAAGACCCTTACTTCAGTAGAGCATAACTTTTTATCCATGAGGCCATTTTCAGACTTCCACACATCATTGGAAATATATTCATAAAATTTTCCATTGGAAAGAGTTCGACGTAGGATTTGAGCCTATATGCTACCTATAAAATTGTTTAAAACTCTTTGCCACACTTTTCCCCTTGACTCTTCTTCTTGTGTTTGGAATCTTGAACTCCCAACCACCATAGTCATAAATTTATGGATTCTCCAGTAAGCCTGCTTCTATGATGATTCTCTATAGAAATTTACTGCAACCATGGGATTCCTCCTAAACTCCTTATCATCATAGTCATCATTTTATGGCTTTTCCAATAAGCCTTCTACTGTAATGATTCTCTACCAAAATCCTGCAGATACCATAGGATTCCTCCTGAGCTTGGACTCCTCATCTCAACAAATTGAGAATATTAATGCTAGCCTAATTACCATTATAGTTAGGCTAGGGAACACCAAAGCCAACATCTATTGTAACAATCATTTATGCTAATCTGGTTGACATCAATTCCAACACTCCTTCGAAGAGTTAGACAATGCCAACTTCCCAACACATATCCCAACATGACTATTGACTTCAATTCAAACACACTTGCATATATATTTATCGAGGCACTAGCCATCTAGACAGTGCCAATAATTCAACAATATCCCCCTTTGTCATTAATGGAAACACCTCAACCTCATCTTCACATTGATGGCCACTCCACATGTTACCTCCATAATTCTCCTTGCATAAGCCACTAATGAATTTCTCTCTTCTGCATAGGCCATTACAAATTGTGCACAAATTATCTCCCCCTTTAACATCAATGGTAATGGGCTACAAGTTGTTTTTTTCTCCCCATGCAATAATTGGATATGAAGACGAAGGTGTAACTATTGAGATATGCATTTTCCTTTGTTGGAGCATTGCTTAAACAATACTAATTACGCTAAGAAATAGATACAAATTGTATACTATACTAGGCAATCTCTTATAGAACTTTCTCAAAAATAAATTTCCACTTACGCATAAAGGCTACTCCATATGAACCCATATGAATTGAATATAAGGGACATGAAAGATCATACCCATTGTGCTAAAAGAACACAATACTACTAGGAAAAATTAGATTCACAACTTAAATGAGATAATGGTATTCCAACCAAGGTGAAAACCTTTCATTTACTCAATAATATTTCTTCCTGAGGCTCACAATTGTTGCCTACTACTTGTTAGGTTCCTATACCAATAGGAGTCATAATTTTGAATGACTGGGGTGGAGCCTTGTAATATTGTACATACTTTTGATTTCTACAAATGTTTTCCATATCCAAAAAAAAAAAAAATTAAAAAATGTAAAGAGGGTATGTCCTTAAAAAATAATCAAAGGACAAAAAGAATGAAAAGGTCAAAAAATGAAAATATATGAACCACAAAGGACAAAAAGAGACCATGAAATTGTTCAAGTCAAAATGCCACTACTATTTACTTTTTATGCATAATAAATGATTGTGTGCAGCTTGTTACTCATGCCACAATCCATGATAGTCAAATTGTTTAAACTTGGCTACTTCATGGTTTGAAAATTTATGTTCATAGGTAGTGAATAAATTTGACCACATAGTATAATCTTGGCAGATCATTAGATAGGTAGAGTGAATAAAAGGAGCTCATCAGCTTAATCTAGGCCTTTGGATGATATAAGGTTAGACTTAGATAGTTTATTTTGTAAATAAAAGAAAAAAATTGATAAGGGTTTGCTAGCCTAAATGCACCCAAATAAAGTGAAGAAAAAATGGTAGAATGAGTAAGTGGGTAAGTAGTAGAAAGGTTGAAAAAATGTCATGTATTTATACAAATGCACTTATGTCATCATCTTAAATGCGATTTTCAAAAATGCATAAGTAGAGGACAAAGCAAAGGAAATGGTTCACAATGTAATTTATTTAACATCCCCTCATTCATTTTAACCCCTATAACACTCACTAATTATCCTTTCATAATAAAAATATTACTACCTCTAGTTCTTTTAGTCAAAAAGGCTCAGAGCATTTCTCTGACTTCTAGTGGGGTTGGACCCTTGGCTTGATGAGTTAAGAAGGAAAGGTGTTAAATTCCCTTATAATTCATTCATCCCCCTCACAAAACCCCTTTTCCTAAGGTTAAGTTCTTTTGCCTAGGAAAACCCCTTTATAAACATGTTTTATGCAAAAAACCACCAAATACATTTATCCTAAGGTACTAAGTGTATGCAACGTGCATAACATTTCATATACCTAAGTACAATACCCCTTCCGCTCATTTCATTGCATATTAACATTTTAAACTTTATTATATAAATTTCCGAAAAACCTAGTGTCCCATATATATTTCACTCCTTTATATAAATTAACCCCGCCCCTTACTTTATTTATAAACTATATTACTACCCCATATCCCACAAAATATATTAAAATCCCTCCTTCCTTAATCTTGTATGAAGGCACCCCTGATAAGATTAAGTGTTACTCTAATCCTATAATACTAGTGATTAGACCCATCGCCCCACCTGAAAAACCTTTTGCGTAAATCACCGCGCACCTCCATCACCCGACCACTGTTGATTATCCCTCCCCCTCATACAACGGCCCGTGATCATATCGGCCGCGCCCGATGTTCATCCTTTATCTGCTCAATAAGGTGGTTTTCCTCCTGACCACTGTTGCTACATGTCAAACAGTGAATGGAATCAGGCAACCTCTCCTGAAAACTACTTCCCTCTCAAAAGTGCTGTGATTCCCCCATTAAACCATCTTCTCGTATATTGAAATAAATCACCACTGTTCATTAATCAATGAACCCGCCAAAATTAATGTTTTTCCTATATAAGCCCAATTACTCCTCTTTTCACTCTTTTCACGTATTTTCCATTTGAAAGGTCATTGCAACCCCTACAACTAGCTAATTTGTTGACATACCTTCACCATTGCTCCACAGATGCTGCAGACAGCCCAGCTCATTTATCAGTCTGTACTAGAACTGTGCGAACCTCCGCAGCCTCCATAAACCACCATTTATAGTCAATTTCACCCAAATCCAAGTATTTAATTGTGGAAAACCAACTCCATTGTCAAATTCCAAGTAAATTCACCCCCGTAACACTGTTAATTAAGTGAAAAAGATCAAATTCACTTTGATTTTCACACTTTGAGCCATAACCATCTACACAACTGTTGTTGCCCTAGAAACTTTGAGTCACCCCCCACACTCAAATCCATAAGAACTGAGTATGGCTGCCCCCATCACCATGGATGTGAGTCCCATTAGCACCACCCATTTGGACCTGGACGACCTTCCTTTAGCTGATAAATATTTCCAAATTAAAGATACCACTGCCATAGAGCCCGTACTCAAAGTACATTACCAAAGTAGGGACAAATACCTTAACCATGATGATGAAATTAACCCATGGGAGTGAAATTTTCCCAAGTGCTAGTTCCCCCAAGTTCACATATTTCAATAAATTGTCCATATGTGTTATGCATGCTACGTCCCCAGCCACATAACGATAATGTCTCATGACTAGAAGGTCCTCTTTACCATCACAGTGAGTCTATAAACGGAATTTTATAGCTCTAGCCAGGGCCAAACCTAACTCCCCTTCCAATTGGAGATCTATTGGACCAGTACCCCAAGCTTAGTTTTGTGAAATTTGCCCAATTGTTCCAAACCTTCATCAAAGAAGAAAAACACATCCCTAAGGATTCCCCTCCATATGTAGCTGTTATTTTTCCCCATGGGTCCAGAACATTGTAGCCATGATATCCTATGTTATGGGGTACACCACCAGTGAATACATTGATGAGTTAATCCTTGCCTTCATTTCCATGTAAACTCAAGGACAACCTCCTGCTATCATTTATGACTATGCCCAATCTATAGCTGATAGCATGCATGAACAATTTCTTAGAATGAGCAATGAATTACTTTTCAAGTATTCCTCAGTCTTATATCATAT
This sequence comes from Pinus taeda, assembly GCA_000404065.3. Lineage (NCBI taxonomy): Eukaryota > Viridiplantae > Streptophyta > Pinopsida > Pinales > Pinaceae > Pinus > Pinus taeda. The sequence continues at coordinate 187,021 of APFE030454690.1, read as the reverse complement.
GTTCTTGTATTATCAACCTGATAAGTTCCCATTCACTCTTCAGAAGCTTGACACCAAGGGCCAACCTAGATCTGTAATCTTTTGGACCCAACTTTTTCATGAGTCTAGATCACCATACACTTACTCAAACTTTATAGATTCTTTTGTAGATCCCATCATGACCATGGTCACTAGGAATCCACCACCTAGGATAAGCCAAGAAATAAAGAGAGTCCTCCAACTTTCCAAGCAAACCAAAGTGGTTGACTGCTACCTTTATCAGAACCATACAAAAATAAAAATATATGGTTGTATGTTGGCACCATACAAGCTACCAAGATACCTCCCAATGAGGGTGTTTGCATTACAATACTATAGAAAAATCATCAATGTAGATGAAGTAAACTTCGTCAATGCTAAGAAAAAGGCCAATTTCAAAACAAAAGACCAACTAGGCCCCTCCATATGAAACTCTAGGGAGGCAGGCAAAGAAGTAGACCTAATTCTGCAAAGAATGAAGTTTCAAAGGAGTTTTGTTTGGAGATATGACCCTTTTGAATTCATCACAAAGAAGAGAAAAAAGGTCAAGCTAGGACCTTTTATTCACCATCCCATACCTGAAATAGAAGCCTATGCCAATGAAACAAAATGGGTGGAAGGTACCTTAGTGGTCTAAGAAAACACCAGGGTAGACATAGAGAATGCTCTCGTTGATCTAGAAAGACAACTTGATGAGGGTTCTTTACTGCAGGTATCAGAGAAATCAGACCAACCAAAGACAAACATGAGTACCCCTCTAGTTACATAGACTCCTTAAAATGAGGAGAAAATCCTAAAGAGAAGTAGGGAGGAGGCCACTACATCAGCAAGAGAAACCTCATATGCTTAGCCAGAAACAAGCCAAGCAAAAAGGTAGAAAATGAATCTTGTCTTTGAACATGAGGATACAAAGGGTTCAGCTGAGGTCACCAACACAGAAGTAAATAGAAGCAGGCCTACCACTCCATCTGAAGATAGGAAAGAGACTTCCACATCAAAGACTCAGATGTTGGAAAGGTAACTTAGTGTTGAAGTGTCTTCCTTTAGAATCCCCGCTGATAAAGACCAAGATATCAAGGAAAGATGAAAAAAAATCAAAGCTAGAAATGAGAGGCTTAAGGCCCAAACATAGTCTTAATACCTAAAGCTAACTCCCACCAATCAAGCAAGGCTAATGTCAACCTTTGACTTTAAATAGGGAAAGCTACAGATGACCTTTGTTAAGCCTACAACGCAGTAGCCAAAGATAGCATCGGATTTCGAAAGGGTAGATTTTAAAGTGTTGGCAAGGGATATTCATCCCATAAAACTAGATTGAACTACATAAACAGGCTGGAGAGATGATATACTCCACCCTAACTTGTAAAGGCATAGTTGCATACCAGCTACAAAACTCTCTAAACAAAATTTCAGCGCAATTTTAGTTATAGAAGGCCTCCTCACAGGCCAAGGATACCAGGATCAAGTCCTCAGAGGAATTATTGATTGAATTGGGACACGATCCAAATGATATAAAAGCTACATAACAACTTATTAAAACTAAGAACGATGATATATCTGCATTGAAGAAACATCTAAAAATACCTCAGCTGCACCATCCACAAACGTTGGAAGTCCTATAAGCCCAACAGGGGCATAAAGAGCTCATGGACTTAATCTTAAAACTGAACGATCAACTAAAAGAGACTAAAAAGGAATTGGATGCTTTAGTCCAATTAAAAGAAGTAGATGTGGCCACTTCTTCAACAAATGTTATCCCTACAGTCTCCACAGCAGTGCCATCCACACTAGCAGCACCTTTGGCACCTACAGCTCCACTTACAACAACCTTGCTAGCAACAACAGAATCTACATCAGTACTAGGTGCATCAGGAGAGAAAGCAATAGAACTAGTCAAAGATGTGGAAGAGATGTCTATCTAGGCTATTGAAATGAACAGGTTAGGAGAAAAGGTTGCAAGTTTGGAAACAGATTGCAAACTTGCCCAACTGAAGCAGAAAGAAGAAGCACAAAAATCCCAAAGAATGAGTGGAAGGATCAAAGTATTAGAGAAAGACTTAACACTAGAGAAACCACTTGGGAAAACCAAGGAAATGCTGTGGGCTAATATCATTGACTCTATCAATGATATTTGGCCATCAATCTAGGTTATTTTTGAACATACAGAGTTAGTAAAGATAGCTACAGAAGCTATCTGAAAAGTGAAGGAGGAGTTGGGAGATAAGCTAGAGGATGCTAATAGACTCATCAACTTGCTCAATAAAAAGAATAGATATGAGCTCCATGAGCTAAATATAGAAGATAGGACTATGACCATTTCAGAAATAAGGAAGGTGCTTTCCAAAAGGAACCTTATGCTTAATTTAGAAGAAAAGTGCCACAATATGTAGGTAGCCATTGAGAGGTTCATGGCTAAATTCTAAATTTTAAGGGAGGAAGGTCTACCTAGTCCTATGGTTATCAATGACAACCTCATGACACAATTGGACTATGGTGATAGACTCAGAAAGTTGGCTAAGGAACATGCCATCTCTTCATCCATAAAAGCATTTCCAACAAGAAAAGTGTTGTATAACACATTTGAGAACTTGAAAACATTTGTTCCTCACCAAGCCGAATTTCGCCAAGTGTACTGAAGCTGATGAAATCTACAGGAGAATGATAAATGTGAAATTACCTAATGTGGAATTGTGGGAGATAATGACTGAATTACTATGATAAATTTACAACAAAAAGTTACTACACAGTAAAAACAGAGCAGCCAGGTAAACAGGTGAAAATAACACATTAGGGTCAAAGAGTATTAGATGAAAGGTAAAAGTTAAAGAAGACTCCAGCGTGAAACACTACAATAACAAGCCAGTATAAAGGGCTCCACTTCAAAGATAAAGGCCAGCACAACCATAATAAAAGGGACAAAATGAAAACATTTCATTAGTTGTCTCTATCTTCTTGAAAGAAGATATTTTTATTTCCTAGATTAAATCTCAAGTTGTTTTGAGATATTTTGTAATAATTTTTTGCATAAATACTTCACATTGGAAGTATCTATGTCGATTCTAAAACATTTCTATAGAATTCTTGTTCTTAAGTCTGAAATTCTATTGTATCAATGAATGGATCAACTAGCTGGATCGAGGAATAAATATCAGATATTTCACTGGATTCTTGTGTAAAGTTCAAATAAGTATTCTCTCATGTTCAATGTTATTTTTCTTTAAGTTTTCCACAATCTTGTATCTCTAAAAATATGAATGCTATAACATGGAATGATATCTCAAAAATTACTTAGTTGCACTATGTTTTGACTATTATGCATATTGAATGTTTTCTTCACTAATCTAAGTTTAGGTAGTTCCTTATGGTCTATAGCAAAGGATTCTTAATTGCCCTTTGTTCATTATTATACTTTGTTCTTCATTTTAACCCTAGTCTGAGAATTCTTAAGTGCTCTCTCACCCTTGTTAGGATTATTTCACCCATTTGGCCTAAAGATTTGCACTTTACTTTGCTAGCCTACCCTGTGAACATTCGCTTTAATGAATTGATCCATTTCTTTTATCCATTTGTTGACTCCATAGCCCAATGGCTCAAAGACCTTGCTCTATCCATCTGTTCCAAGAATTCCACCACCCAACCTTCAATTCAAAACCAAAACCCCAATGAGCATTAACAACTAGCTTAAAATCCCAGTAAAGCAAAGCTAAATTACATAGAGAGAGCCCTCTCTGAGTCATAGGTTGGCTAGAGCCTATACTTAAACGATTGGTTTGTGGTTACCTCAATTTATTCCTTCTTCTCATAACTTCTAAGGAAAATTGTAGGTGATAACACTACTATTATCAAAGATGATCCCGCTGAGCCAATGCTCTATGATCTCATGCAACTGCTTTCTTGCCTCTGCATGGGGACTGTTTACGTGGACCTGACTTGACTGTGGGCTTCCTATCATTCCACACTTCCCTGCAACCCATATTCTTCTTCCCACAACATAAGATATTGTTGTGTACTCTTCATGCTAGCTGCATTCCTTTTTCTTTAATGCTGATATATTTGAATGAAGAAGATACATTATTGTAATCAACATGGGGACTCGACCATATCTTCAACAATCATATGCACTTTTCTTTCTTTCCCTTCTAGCTTCTTTCATCTGACTTATTTGACCTCCGTTGAGGCCAATATCTTCATTTTTTAGAAGGAAAATAGATGATCTACTCCCCTTGAGAAGATCATCCTCCTTCTTCTTCCATACCTTGAATGGTTGAGTCCTAACAGAAGCATTTCTTTTCAACTTTTTCTTTTCCCATGTTTGGGATTTCTCTCTGCTACGCATGGATAAAAGAAACTTCTCCTTCAATTCCTCTTTCTTAACACAAATTGACTTACTACCATTTTTCTTTGTTTGAAAGATAATGGTAATTGGGTTATTTCTCATCCCTTTCCTTTCCTGAAGCTTGCACTCATTGAAACAAACATCTAAGAAGGATTTTTATCAAAGGAATATGAGAATTATCATTCTTAATTTTTCTCTAATTTTTCTTTAGAGACAGCTCAACACCTTAATGATTTCTCCTTCTATTACTCATCAAGCTCTCTTTACTCAAAGCATTGGAGACATACTTGACTTCCTTTTGTTGCATCACCTAGGAAGCATGCTTTGACTTCTCAATCCTGCAACCTTCTTCCTTGTGCCCAAATTTGCAACAATTGTAGCATTTTATTTGGCCTAAGATTTTGGTAGCGGAGTTACCATATCTCCCAGCAATCTTGTCATGAATCCTATCACCACCAACATGCCTTCTCTTAGTCGCTCTATGCATACTTGAGTTGTTCACACCAAATCAATATTGTTTTCTTTCATGCCATCTAGAATATATAGTTTTATGTCCAAATTTGACGCAAGAAAAATAGTACTTGTAAAAAGGTTTTTAATGAAAGAGGTTACATTTTCTTTGAAGGATTTTTCCTTGAGGAGAAAAGGACCTCTGCTAGTTCTTCATGTGCCTTTCTTGACAGTGTGCATTACTCCCTTGCACTCTTTTTTCCAGCAACCTAGCTCTCTTTTGTTGATTTTCTTACTCCTTCATCTTATCCTTCTATTGCTACCTTTTCTTCTTTCCTTGCTACCGCTTTCCTTGCTGCTGTTGTTGTCTAACAACGTCTTTTCCTCTTTGTTATTGGAACCTCAAGCTTCCTTTACCTGGGAAGTTAACCCTTTAGCCTTTGCATTATTGGAGCTAGTTTCCTCTTTGGTACCCAAACCAAAATTGATGAGTGGGGTTATTTTCTTAGTAATAATATCATACAAGGCCTTTGTGCTCCCCTCAAGCTTCTGATATTGAGACAAATCCATATTTGAATTTTCCAAGTCTTGTCTTAATGAGACTACCTCATTTTGTAGTCTCACACAACGAGATTATCTTTCTCTTAGTTAAATGGTTAACATACCATGCAATCTGCATGCCTCTTCTTATTGAGCATTTACATCAACCATTGTTTTGCTCAACCTCTCATTTTCAAGCTCGTAAATTTTTAGTTTCTCTGTTTGCTTGATATTTTCCTCTGGTAGATCCTTGATCTCATTTAGAGTATATATCGACCTCTTTCTAAAATATATCCTTTCATTCATATCTTTTAGTTCACTATTAGAGGTGCTATATGCGTCACCACAAAGGTATAAAATTGCATTTGTGTCCATGGAGTCCTCCATAGGTCTAAAGGGCATTTCATATTCATCACGTTTAGTGATACCTCTATTCTCTTCATGGGATATACTATCATTTTATCCTATGGATCTTTAGGAATCTCTCATCTTCCTATGAGGATCCCTCATTATTTATTGCTGCTAAAGTCGGTCTATCTTCATTACAACTACTAGATGCATAACTATTTCTATCTTTAAGTGATTCACATGAACATCTAGATAATGAATGACCTATCCCTTCTCATATATCACATATAAATAACTTACCTTCTTGGCATCGTGATCTACCTTTTGAGTCTTCTTCAGCATCAACATGAGTATGATGAGTACCAACTTCTGCATGTTATAATTCATTGCTAGAGCATCAAGACTCCTTGGCATCTTCTTGAGCCACATTGGTATCTCCTCCATTATAGAAATTGCAATCTGTCTAGAATTTCCTTTGTTGTCTCACAATTCCTTACTCTATCAATATCTGTCTTAGACAACCCTTTCATGATGAACTCCTTGGCTTCTTCATTCTACTCACTCTTTTCTCCATTCAATATGGAACGACATACATCAACATCCAAAGTCATCAAATAGTCTTATGTTCTAATTTCCTAGAATACATACCTTGGTTCATTTAAGAATGGAAATACTTTATATGTAATCCAAGATTGATTAGCCGTTGTTTCCCTTTGATCTACCTTCTATCAGTTAAACTATTCGTGAAGGAACTTGGCTCAGATACCAATTTTTTGAAACAATGTTAATACTGAGAGGGGGGTGAATCACTATTAAGGCTAATGTTTTAAATATTTATGCCAATTTTCTTCTCTTATTCAAACTTGGAAACCATCCATTTAATCAACAAAAACATATCATATGACAGTAATATGAGATCAACATACAATCACATATCATCAGCATCATACACATGATACACAATGTTTTACATGGAAACCCTTTCGAGAAACAACCACCAAATCTTGTTGTTGATATCAATGTAAAATAAGAGTGCCTACTTTATTACATCAATCTATTTTGTGAGCCACCACTCACATGAAACACTAACTCCCTTTGATTATTTGCTTGCACCCACTAATAGGAAGCACCAACTCCCTCCTTTTGTAGAAACCTATCCATCTTACCAGAAGCAACATGTGAAGCACCAAATTCATGGATTTGTGGAAAGCACCAACTTGAAGCTCCTTGGATTTATGCAAAAGCCAACTTGCAGGAGGCATTAACTGCCAATTCTTCTCAAGCACCCACTAGAGATGGAAGGACTATTTTCTTGTATGCAGGCTCTAAGTGACACTAAATAAGGAACTAAGTGTTCTTTATAACCGGTAGCCACTTTGCCTAATATCAGATCTATTCCCTTCACAACTCAGCTGACTCTGCTAATTATGCAACAACGTAATGATCTTCTCAACAACATTCACTTATCATAACCCCTCGTAACAATCTATTGTTCTTGACCCTTTTTATGATCTCCAGCAACTTGTTGTACCACTCCCCAACACACATAGGCCACTCAATCCTCTCTACACTCTAATCTTAACCTTACACACTTGTTCTCGCGGCTACAACCACCCTCCAAAATTTTGGCTCACATGAAAATTTTAGAACCTACTTTTGATCCTGTGATCGATCATCCTCGGTCATTTTTTTGTAAGCTGATGATTTCAAGGTCCCCTCCTTGATCCTAAAGAGTTTTCCACATTCTCATATTTTTGTAGCATATGTCATTTTCTGGCATAGCAGTTGTTGTTTGTCATGCAAAGGGAATGTTGTCTTGCTTCAAGGGAATTGTGTGTGTATGAATGGTTGTCATCACATATACATGTTTCACACTCACCTCAAGCACTCACATCACAAAGGTTGTCGCGTCAATAAAAGTATGCATTATTTATTCTTGATGGTCTACGTGTATGTGTGTGATCACAATTGAGTCCTATCAATGTTTTCAAATGTTTCACTGATCTCACACTTAGCCATTTTCCCAAGCAACCTAGCCTCATCCAGCTTCCCAGAATTATGCACTTTGTTTTCACAACCATCAAGCTTCCTCCCTTGCATGATGAAACCCCACAATGTAGAAAGACACCAACCTCCCTTGCCTATTGAAACCTTGCAGTGCATAGAGGCCCTAGCCAGCACTACTCTCCAAAAATGCTGAGAACAATACAGCAACAATGCACTCATAAATTTTATGCAGAGGTGTCCTCCCGAGACCCCTATCCCACTGTAGTGATTTGAGCCTCCAAACTACACAATTTTTTCCAAGTCATCTTGTTAGCCTTGCATGTAGAAATTGCATAGACGGACCTCCTAGGGCCTCATTCTAGTAACAACCATTGTCCACTAAAATTGTGCATACCTACCTCTCAGTGGAAACACAAAAAGGTGACATGTTTAAATCTCTTCATAGGAGTTGAGGAGAAGGACCAAGGACCCATGTAATGGAAAATATTAGGACCACATGCAAACTTCATCAGATACATGATCATCTTGAGGGTAAATATGGTAAGTACGAAACATATTTCGAAGTACACCTCTTAGATGAGTTTTTAGGATTTCTTGTCATTATCATATCATCCTGTCCTCAATAACATGCATGTGCACAAATGTGAAAAGTCACCTTATGTGTTACTTCTTCATGTCATGCTTCTTTTTCCCTTGTTCAATTAACTGTCATCTTCTGCATGTTGATTGCTATGTCATGCTTGTGACCATGTTCTGGTCATGCAAAAGGTCTTCGCTTTGTGTGTACATGTTGTGTTTGCTATGAAATAATCTTTTGCACTCACACGCGAAGTCATATGCAGTATTGTGCAAGTGTCATTGTGGTCGTCCAACAATCAATCACAAGCATCACGCTCGTCGACTCACATCGTTTGTCAGTCATGTTGATCATGTATGTATGGATGGTTGGTTGGAGTTGTCTCATTGTCAAGTCATGTAAGTGATGTTTACAACATCACGTAAGGACCTTTTCACTTGCTCACACACTTAGTCGTCTTGCTAAAGTTTTGATGAACGAATCTCCCTCTGACAGCCAAAACTTCACCACACCATTGACTCAATTGACTCTCACCCCGAACAACACAAAAGCACCAATAAAGCCATTTCAAGTTGCACTACCCACATGTTGATCGACCAACCTTCCTATTGGTCAACCAAAGAATTTGACCTGGTAGTCACCCCGAGACTGACTCCCCTAAAAAATTTGCACAGAGGATGCAAACCTTGCCCGCTTCATTGACTGAGAATATTGCATAGACATTCCATATAGACACCAATTCCCATCCCTATCTCCCTCTAAAAATTGCACCGATTTTCCAACCAGCCCACCAGTTAGTTGGTCGACTTCTCACCTAGAAAACTATGTAGATTTCATGAGAAAGCCCTTTGCTGCCCAGCAGTCAACTCAACTCAAAGATGGCATAGAGGTGATTAGGAGGTTAGCCTCCCAACATCAACATAGTTTTTCCTACCAGCAGCCCACTGCCAGTTCCCTCTAGGAATTGTACAGTTTTGGCTGTCCACCCGCTACTCGCTCCTTCCAAAAATTATGCAGATTTTGTCTGCCAAGCCTTCCAACAGCCCAAACTTCTCCTCTCAAAATTTGCGCATTTTTGTCCTCTAGATGAGCTAGACCCCGTAGATAGTCACTGTCAATCCAGATTTACCATCACCATCTCCTAGTGACTTCTACACAGTTTTCACCAGTAGTGCCTGGAGCCTCCATCCTAGCTCAAAGTTCACAACCTTATCTTCTATGTTGGTCACGTGCATCCAAAACAATCATGCATCATGGTAGACTAGGAGGTTTATGGATTTGATGTCATCTTATCATGAGTGACTGCAGATACAGGTACACAATCAAACATGCCATGATAAAGGATGGGATAAACAAAGGGAGTACATGCAGAAGGACATGTTCGCCAATGAACGAACAAATGATGCATGCAAAGAGATGTGCTTGCAAACAGACGATCATGCAAACATGTGTTCGCATACAGAAGGATTAGCAAAGATGCAAGGATGTGTTTACACACTAATGGATAGACAAAAAAGAATTTTTCGCAAACGGATGAACCTATCAAGCATGCCAACATACAAGAAAGGAGGAACGTTCGAATGCAACATCAAGCGAATCCAACAACCATCGAAGACTCTGCTCACATTTTCATGTAGTGGTGAAGTTGTGACACACCATGAGGACATCCATCACAACAGTGCAACTCGATATACACTCCCGTAGTAACATGAATGTACCAGCACTGTCATGTCAAATCTTGTCATGAGTCATGTCGTCCACATCTCCACTATGGGCCATATTGTCAATGAATGTAATGTAACGTGGAAGTCCAAGAGACCCACTTGTCATATGAAGAGTCATGTAAATTTTAAAGGTCATGGGAGTCAAATAGTCATGAGGTAAATCAAACAACCATAAGGGTCAGTCTCACCATTGGGTATAAATACCTCCTCATTTGTACATGCAAAGGGCTTTTCACCTTGGCTCCTCCCACATAGCCTTGACAGTCTGTAATGTTTTCTTTATGGAGTAAGTAGTGGCTCCAACGCCCCGCCCATAGGGTTAGTGGTGTATGGTGTAATAATGTGTCTTGGAACTTTCTCTTAATTCAAAAGCTTGCTAACAAGCCAGCACATTTTCACATGTGTTGTAATTGTTGTAAGACTAATATTGAACAATTGTAATGCATGTTGCTTTAACCTGTGTTTAACACTTGAACTCATTCAATTGTTGTAATACATATATATTAATGAAAATGTGTTGTATGGCTTGTTAACGTTATCGTTCGCATCTTGGTTACCTCCCCAGATAGCAGAAAAACCTTTCCCATAAACTTGCTATAATGACCATCACACTCTCGCGAACTCCTCTGTTGTGTGTTGCACATGTTATCTTTCCTTATGCATTGTGACTTTTGCATCTGTGTGGACTCCTCCCTCGAAAGCTGTGAATTTCCTATTGTGTTGTGTGTTCCTAATAGAGTTAGGACTTCCTCCCATTCAACTTGTGACTCACTCTAACCCTCTCCTTCTATGGTGAAAGAACCATTAATACAAGTAACACTAAAAATCACTAGAAACACAAACCTCACTACTCAAAGAGAAAGCAAACCACTCTCCTGTGTTGACAAGAAAGAGCTGAGGCAAACATTTAAGATAATGGCAGTCGAGCCATTGCACCAGATGGGATGCCTACACCAAATGGTGTGAGGTCTCATTTGGACTTCATACCGGGGAGATCCCCTGATGTTGGCGAGTCCAGCACCATGAACATTTTGGTGCTAGAAGGAGGGCCAGATGACAAGCTAACCCGTAAATCTAGGTTAAATATCTTACCCATGAATCATACATGATTCGTGCTCCCACGATGTTTCTCTCATTTCTCCCTCAATCAGCTATCAATCCCCGATTAGCTTCTCAATCACTTTCCCTTGTTAAAGTTTGACGGTGAGTACAAAACCTCCATAACTAAGCACATTTATGATTTTCTTCATTTATGCAAATCTCATGAAATCGATAGTGATGAGCTTGTTAGCATACTCTTCTTCCTCACCCTTTAAGGTCATGCTAATCAGTGGTGTCATAACCTGCCACCTACTTCTATCCATTTCCTTCTCACTTTCCTCAAGGAGCTCCATCAAGACTTCAATGGGTGTGACCACGAAGATGTCTATGAAAGAATCTCTCATTTAAGAATGAATCCTAGTGGATGAGTTGATAACTTTTTTACCTACTTCCTTCACCTATGTCATGAAATTCCTAAACGGTTTGTGGTCCTTGACTTCATGGGCCAAGAGATAAAATGCTTGGTTCATGTCTCCCAAAATGGTGAACCTCCTAATTTCCATTCTTCCTTGACTCTTGTAGATCAAGAGACACCTCATGTCTCGAAGAGGGTGCCCCCTCATAGCAACCAAAAATCTAAGAAATCTACGCAGCCCGTACCCCCTCGTAATGGTTCTAAAGGTGAGAAATCGACGCAGCATGTATCCCCTCGCAGCGGTCACAAAGCTGAGAAATATGCGTAGCATGTTCCCAACCCATCTTCTCGATTCTCTCCCACCTCAACGGAGGAAATTTTAAAATGGTTCAGAAATACTACGAAGAAAACTCATCCCTCCATTCTGTAAGAGGACATCACTATTCATAACCCAAGTCTTGAGTCTAATCTGCATCTCTACCATCCTCCGTCGTCTCCAATCAATGACTCGTTGCATCATGACTCGCTTGAGTGATCTACTTCACAAGCTAGTTGCGTGCACTCTCTTGATTCTCGAGTTGCTGACTCAATTCGCAGTGATGTGCAAGGTAGTCTCATCATATAGACGAAGGAGCAGGATGGTGAATACATAATCAATTCCTCTCAAAACATTGAGCTTCCATTCTTAATCAATTCTCGATCCACAAATCTTGGTGAAACATCATACACAATCAATTCTTCTGATCAACCTCCAGTCTTGGGCTGTCATCACTCCCACGCTTCCGTATGTTATGATGAATGTCTAAGCACATCATATAATCTATTGTCATGTCATGTACACTCTAACTCAGATTTGGAATGTGCACTGTTCAAAGCAGACATCCATATCAAAGCTTCCTCTACACCTCACTTGCCCATGTGTCCTATCATTCACAACGCATCAACATGTGTCGGAGATATTCCACATTATCTTGCTTATTCATCTGATGAGTTATCTCCTCAATCAACACAAAGAAATGGGGATGTCCATAATGAAAATAGTCTCAACACACAAGACTCTTCCCACTCATCATCATCTTGTGTGTTACATGAAGCTAGCTCATCAAGTTAGCTTGCTGAAAATTTTGATGAAGCCTGTGACAGAGATGGCTATCATCCTAAGAGAAGTTTTGAAATCAGTAACAACAACAATCCTCAATCCATGCATGATCTGGTTCACATCTTAAAATGAAAATTTTCAATTGTGGAAATTTTTAGGACGTGCCAGGGAGTCGAGGCATTTCAACTTCCGATGATGGTTATGTCAGCACCTCGCAACTCTGGTAATCCCACCAAACCAAATCAGATCTCGTTTATCACACACAATTCATCTACTTGCATGGTTGCACTCGACATGGATCCCAGTGTAAATAATATTTACTTGGGTTTGATATTTAAAAATATCAGATTTTCTCTAATGATCGAATCCATGATTTTGTTATAGTGTGAACGTCTTCATGCACCTCTCTTACCTCCAATATGGGTTGGGAGTGTCCGGCCCTCATTCAATCATGGGATAATGAAATTAATCATGTCAATGACTATCGTTATCTGAAATCATACTTATTGAATGTTATTTCTCCGAATCAATTCCTTGGTCTTTTTGAAAATTTTGCACATCAAATGTGCACACTCATCACACCAGCAATCTCCCTGTGTGATGACGAGCGTACACCCTATCGCCCAAATCAAGTTACTCTCATTTCACCACACCCCAACTGGTTTCACACATTCATAGTGTTGGCATCCTTTCTACATTTTTCTGATGACCATGATTCATGTGAACGTTTTCACCAGTTGGAGGTGGGTGTTCTATCATGTCTAGCGGAAAGCGAACTTGGTTCCCTCATTCCAAGCGTTAGCACTATTTTTCCAAAATTTTCTTTCTTCATGTCAAAGTAGGAATCTAGCGTCTTGATCAACTAGTTTGATTTTTCTTCTACCTTGGGTGGTTGTCATGCAGTTTAGCATTTTCCCAACATTACATCTAATGGCAGTCGCTTCACACACTATGATCTTCACTGTGTAACATCTTTATTCATAGACTTATGTCAAGCAAGTGAGGCACTTCGACCTGTGTTGATGGCTATAGTAGGCCCTTATTGTCTTGATATGATCGAAGCGAATGACAAAATCTATCTATATGTATCATATTCCCATCGTGATCCCCTCTCTCGAATTAGGAGTCCATCTTCTCAAAGATCACGAATCTTTCAAAATAGCCAACATGAATTTTATGATCCAACCGGTGAATCAATGGAACAATATTACTTGGTGAGTTGTTTTGCAGGTAACAAGCTTCAGTCCTTCCTCGCACTCACTAAGAAACTTGGTGTAGAACAACACACAATTGTAAGAGGCCTCCAAGGTTTGTTGAGAAAGGGTAGCCATGGAAGATGTAAGCATGTGTTTTGGGTGGTTGTGACACATTCTTTCGTCCACAGGTGAAATTTCTCTCTTGTGTCCATGTTTGTCAATTTTCTACATTCTCTATTGCACACTATTTTTTATCTATTTTAATCACTTGTATCTTTGTGACTGTAGGTCAAGTACAGCTACGGTGGCTTCATTAGAAATTTCATTTCACGTAACCTCGACTATTTAGTGTTGGAGTAGGAGTAGTGCTTTCTTTCTCAGTTGTCTTTGCTTTCTGGTTTACATGTTTGTTTGCTTGTTTTCTTGGCTTGGTTTTGTTGGGTTGGCTTTACTTACTATTTTTGTTTTGTTTTGTTTTGTTCGAATGATACCTTGAATTTTATTTTTTTTTCTGGAAATAAGTGCTACCATCTACTGAGTTCTACCTTTTGAATGAGTATGAGGCTGGAATCGAAGAGACTTGTGACACTGCAGCACTTGGCCAATCTTGCGTCCATCTTCTCTGTGCTTGGCTATAACCTTCGGTTGATGAAGTCTTGATGGAAAATATGAGTCATCTACAAGGGGAAATTTGGTCCAACCATGAACTTGTGTCCACATAGGGAAACCTCATGCCTGTACTTAGCCTTCTGCTCTATGTGTTGAAGCTCATCCAACTAGTAGAAACAAAGAAGGGGAAAATCTAAATGAGAAAACCTATGCCAGAGGACTTACATGATTTTGTAAATGAAAAACCTTTTATTCTCTCAATAAATTGAGATCCCTCTTCAACCCTAAAAATAAATAAGTGCCAATGCACAATCCTCTTAAAAAAAAATATACAAAGGTGAAAGAAGAGAAAGGTTTCATTCATAGAGAGGTGAAGCATGTAGCTCCACTAGGGTACTGACCAGGTTCACTAGAAATGGAGGAACTTGTGTGTTCCTATGTGACTCCATCGTGGTACTGTCCAAGCCTACTAGCAGTGGAACAACACCAAAGATGAAAACTTATACTCTTAAAATCTTCAACTCGTGAGCCAAACTACCCTTCCCGATTCAAAACACTGTGATCAAGCTGAACTTTTGTTGTGTTTTATTGAGTTAGCAAAAGGTGAACCATGTCTGTCCATGGGATAAGTGAGGAAGCCAAAGCAACCCACACAACAATTCAATACTCCCTGAAAGACCAAGGCCTTGTGCTGTCAATGAACCAAAACAGAGAAGCTGGAGTTCTACTAGTGTGTCACCAAGTGTTGTAGTGGCTACAACCACCCTCCAAAATTTTGGCTAGCATGAAAATTTTTAAGCCTACTTTGGATCTTGTAATCAAACATCCTTGGTCGTTTGTTGGTAAGATAATGATTTCAAAATCCCCTCCTTGATCCTAAATAGTTTTCTGTGTTCTCATATTTTTGTAGCATATGTCATTTTCGGGCATAGTGGTTATTGTTTGTCATGCAAAGGGAATGTTGTCTTTCTTCAAGGGAATTGTGTGTGTATGACTAGTTTTCATCACATATACATGTTTCACACTCACCTCACGCACTCACATCACAAAGGTTGTTGCATCAAGAAAAGTATGTATTATGTATTCTAGATGTTCTAGGTGTCTGTGTGTGATCACAATCGAGTCCTATCAATGTTTGCATATGTTTCAGTAATCTCACACTTAGCCATTTTCCAAAGGAACCTAGCCTCATCCAACTTCCTTGAACTTTTCACTTTGTTTTTCCAACTATCAAGCTTCCCCCCTTTCCTATTGAAACCTTGCAATATGCAGACTCACCAACCTCCCTTTCCTACTGAAACCTCGTAGTGTGAAGAGGCCCTAGCCAACACTACTCTTTGGAAATGCGCAGAGCAGTCCAGTAGCACTGCACTCAGAAATTGCGCAGAGTCCTCTTGGGACCCCTTTCCTATAGTAGTTCTTTGAGCCTCCAAACTGCGTAGTGTTGTCCAAGTTGTCTTGTTGACCTTGCATGTAGAAATTGTGTAGATGGACCTCTGAGGGCCTCATCTCAGCAACACCCACTATCTGCTAAAATTGCACATACCTACCTCGTAATGGCTACACAAAAAGGTGGCATGCTAAAATCACTGCCATAGAGTTGAGGACAAGGAACAAGGAACCAAGTAATGGAAAAGATCACGACTGCATGAAAACTCTATAAGATGCATGATCATCTTGAGGGTAATTATGGTAAGTACGATATGTCTTTCAATGTACACCTCTTAGTTGAGCTTGCAGGACTGTTTTTCATTATCATATCATCTTGTCCTTAGTAACATCCATCTGTGCAAATGTGAAAAGTCACTTTATGTGTTGCTTCTACATGTCGTGCTTCTTTTTCAATTGTTCTAAAAGCTGTCGTTTTCTGCATGTTGATTTCTATGTCATGCTTGCAACCATGTTCTGGTCTTGCATAAGAACTTTGCTTCGTGTGTACATGTTGTGTTCGCTATGAAAGCATCCGTTGCACTCACACATGAAGTAGTATGCATTGTCGCGTAAGTGTCATCGTGATCATCCAACGATCAATCATAAGCATCGTGCTTGTTGACTTGCACTATTGGTTAGCCATGTTGATCATGCATGTTTGGATGGTTTGACTCCTCTCATTATCAAGTCACGTAAGTGCGTATTTGCAAGATCATGTATGCACCTTTTCACTTGCTAACACACTTAGTCGTTTTTCTAAAGTTTGATGACTAGATCTTCCTCTAACAGCCAGACCTTCACCCCACCATTGACTCAATCAACTGTCACCCAAAACAGTGTAGAAGCACCAAGAAAG
Organism: Pinus taeda; assembly: GCA_000404065.3. Taxonomy (NCBI): domain Eukaryota; kingdom Viridiplantae; phylum Streptophyta; class Pinopsida; order Pinales; family Pinaceae; genus Pinus; species Pinus taeda. Next base: position 170,374 of record APFE030454690.1, on the reverse strand, counting down.
ACATTTCAAGCTACACTGCCTACAGGACGATCAATTAACCTTCCTATTGGTCAACTAGAGAATTTGACCTGGAAATCACCCTGTGACTAACTCCCCTCAAAAATTGCACAGAGGCTGCAAGCCTTACCCACTCCGCTGACTGAGAAAATTGCATAGATAGGTTAGACAAACACCACTGCTCGTACCTATCTGCCTCAGAAAATTACGCAGTTTTTCCATCCATCCCACGAGTCATCCGAGAAACTGCAAACTTCGTAGATTTCATGACCAAGCCCTCTGCTTCCCAATAGTCTACTCCACTCAGAAACCTTGAAGAGGTGATTAGTAGGCTATCCTCCTAGCATCAGTGCAGTTTTTCCCACCAGCAGCTCCCAGTAGCACATGTGTTGTAATTGTTGTAGGACTAATCTTGAACACGTGAACTCATTCAATTGTTGTAATATATATCTATATATCTATATATATCTATATATA